>JAOBRG010036678.1:0-38534 GCA_027574985.1 Umimayanthus nakama | reverse complement strand
CTAGTTTAGCTTTTATGGTTATTCCAGGTGACCAGCACCTATCTCTTTTTTTTTTTTTCAAATAATAGTTATTTCAACTATGTTAAAATGTTAAACCTTAAGGTGAAATAAAGTGTTGTTGAGTTTACTACAGTTGTGTTCAAAGTTTCTTCCCAAAAATGCCCAAGCTATCATTTTGGAAGTTAATTAATTTGTCTTGATTATATTCGATTAAAATTATCATGTAATTAATTACAGGGGTTTGGTTAGATTGTAGAGTACCCCCACCCCTCTCCCCTACTCGACTATTTTTTTCTACACTTGTATAACTCATTCCATAGAAACATGTGCAAAGAAGATTTAAGAACAGTACAAGTCAATAGTGGTAGAGGGGGGTATTCTGCAGTTGTGCATTTGAAATTATCAACTACTGGTATCAGTTGCTCATTGATGGCCCGAATCCAACCAATTTCAAACAGCTAACCATTGTTGATCATTATTGGTTGATTAATAGATTTGTGACGATCAATCTCTGTCAATCCACTTCATTAACTGAATCAGGAGCCAGATTAATACCAAGGGCCATAATTACCATTTGACAGGTTCAGTGGTGCCAACAACAATAAAGGATCAAGTAGATATCTGAAATCCTTAAGACCATTCATATTTTTAATTGCTGGTTTTTTGAAAAAGTTTTAAAATAGATGTGCACTAGTTAGAAGTACTTTCAACCTCAAACCACCTTCACCCCCCCCCCCCCGACGACCCCTGCAGCTTGTATAACCCTTGTTAAGATGTATAACTGTTTCAAATAAGCACAGTATGTTGCTGTTGGTCTTACTCACTGTATTTTGGTAGCAGACATTCTCATTCACTTACACTGTAGGTGTTTACCAAATGTTTTTTTTTTATCCAAAATTAGAGCAAAGGAAAAAAGCAAGAAGGGATTGGGCAAAGCCCACCTGGTGCCAACAAAAGAAAGACACTCTTCAGTTTATTGAAGACAACCAGAGCTTTTGTGGAGTAATCCATGAGGTAAAGGAGTATAATTTTATGACAGTATACTGAATATCTAATACATATACTAATATAAAACGTACAGTAAGTAGAGCACATACACTGTACAATGTACATGTAACAAGACTTTGCATTCTTCATCATTGAAGGGTTTAAAATTAAGATGAAAAGCTAGCATAAGCCATTAGGGACTGGTCACATAATGCAGCATTGCTGGTAGAATTGCATACAAAGGCTAAACTGCAGCATGTTGCCACTATTGATATATATGTGTTGCATTTAAAGGAGTAGAATTAGTTTCTATTTGTTCAACACTACAGGAAACAATTCCATCAAATTTCAGAGGGTGGTCACATTTGATTGAAACAACTGTACATACGCAATACTGAGTGTGTTTTTGCATCATGTAGCCAACCTTTTAATCAGAGCCAATTACAGTGGTTCAAAAGAGTAGCATGGATGTCTTAGTTTTTAAATGAGTTACTGCAGTTAGAAGGCTTGAGCTGGGCCCATTCCAAAATTTTTGAATTTGAACCTGTACTGTGACTCACAAAACCAAACTACAAGTTTGAAGTTTAACCAAGAAGGGGTTTGGTATAAATTTTAGCATCTGCTCTTATGGGATGAAGTTGTACAATAATGAAGGATTGTTGCTTGAAAATCCCAAAACTTTGTCACAGTTTCGAAAACTTACATGTAGAATTGAGCAGTAAGGATCTTTAAGTATAATTCTCTTATCACTCCCATTTACTGAAAACTTTTCTTGATTCAGTATTGGTTTGAAATGTAACAAATCAGTTAGAGTGATTCAAAGACTTCCCTGGTCTGGTGCAAGAAAAGGCTAACAGTGATAAGTAAATGATTTGAAACACTGAACCAAGACACCAACTGCATCACCACTGAGTTATGTGGCTGCAACAGGCGTACAAGCAGACAACACCAAGTTGTGTTTGCTTACACCAGTAGTACAGAGATTATTTCACTGTACGTTATATTGTATAGCATCCACGTGTCAGTGTGGCCAGTATGTGTCACATGTCTAACATGCTTTCTGAAGGGTGACAGATTCAGTAGTGTTAACCATGACAAGATACCAGATACATGTACTTGAAACCTTTTCTGACCATTTGCACTGCTGTGTTGTCTTTTATGCAATGTACACAGTTTTAAAAATGCTTCTAACTATATTAACAGTAATATTAATAGTAATGATGATAAATAATTATTACTGATAACATTAATAATAATAATAATAATAGTAATAGTAATAATTATAATTAACTTACATGCATAATGTTTGAAAGGCGATCAGTCATCATGATGGTAATTCAGGTTTTATCTGATCTGATGACTTAAAGATATAGTCTTTAAAAACTTAATTTTCAATTGCAACTTCAGGATTCTTCAGAGTGCATTGCTGCAGTTGCAACCATAAATTCAGTTTTTAAAAACTATATTTTTTATTTAAATCAGATGGATCAGATACCATTTTTTAACACAAATTATTACATGCATACTGTACTTTTAAAGAAAATAACATAGTTCTACAACTCCTGACCACAGGATTTGCCAGTCTGTAAGTCTGTGGCTTACAATAGCAAAAATTTCAGAGGCCATCATTAAAAGAAATAGTTTTGTAGTGCCTTGCCAAAAACATGGTTTTAAGTACATTAATTACCATGTGGCGATGTTTCCAAGACTTTGACACATAGTTTAGCAAGCAGTAAGTTAGCCTTCAAGCATCAGTTCCCAAACTCACCACTGAAACTGTAAAAATATCAATGTCTGTAATTGTAAGTGTTGAAGTGAGTGAATCTCCTTGATGCTTTAGGCTGCATGTGCCCAACAACATTCTGAAGAAAGTAACATCTCTGGAGCTGAGTCCTCTGTCATGGGTAGGTTATACACTAAGTTGAAAAAGCGTTGTATCTCCCGTTACCTAGTTGTAGCTCCTCAAACAGGAAGGTTTAATTAGCCTTTGTGGAGCGAACATCTCCATTTCTCAGCTTCACTGTTTTCTCACCAATATCTGAATGCCAAAGCTGTCAAGAATAAATCAAGATGGCCTTAAGTTGCAAAATACTGCTCAATCAATGTACCATCTGAAGTCGGCTTCCACAGTACTCAATCCAATTTCGTGAACGCAGTTACCTCTGATGTTGAACCAGGTGAGTCATCGGTTATCGTGCAGAGAACATCCGTTTGATGTTGGTTTCACTTGTGTGGTTCACTGTCTCCATGAGCTACATGTATAAATGTACTAGCTTAACGAAGGTGCCTGGCATATTTGATCTAGTCCTCCCGTTCCTATCAGTAGTGGGGTCAGCATTAGTCAAATTCTCAAATTAAGAGGATTTCTAACAATGGGCAATAATTACGCAACATATCCTTTAAAATTTCCACCTTTCCTAAAATTTAATTAGCTACGTGTACTTAAGAAGTCTGATCTTATTTTGAGGGGGTCCACATCAAAACATTGCATTCTTTCAGACTTAAGACATGCGCCTATAAAACATTTACTGAGTGGAACTCCACTTAAACACCTAATTTTTGTCAATGCAATCTTTCGTTGTACCTTTTTCCTTTTTTATGTAAAAACTCGCATGGTAAATAGGCGGTAAAGGGCAGTGGTTGGGTGATGACTGGTAGCGCTATTTTTACAGCTTTAGCATCCAGATTTTGGTAAGATATCAGTGAAGCGGAGAATTGGAGCTATTTGCCCTACAAAGGCTGAATGTCAAGTAAAGGTGTGAATGGTCTGGGCAGTTCCTTTTACCGTTGAGTTTCCTTTTCAAAGAGCTAAGACTAGGTAACAGTAAATACAATCCTTTTTTTGGCAAGTTTACCCATTTACGAAACACGAGTTCCTTTTTCTTGTATTTAGTGGAAGCACTGCAGATGGCCCATTAATAAGTGTTTACAAAGTTGCTTAACTTCCCCTTCCAATTATTTTCCTTCTCAGCAAACTGGAGGATAAAAAATGTTAGCCCAAGTTTACAAATTAACAGTGCCTTAATAATTCAATATCGCGCAGTTGAGGGGTGTGTGACAATGTTGAAGTCTCAAGCCTCACATTCATCCTGTCCTTTGGATCTTCTTGCTGCTGAAACCTTGGCTGACAGATTACTGTCGCTCAACAAACTGGTGGAGAATCTAGCAACAAAGACCGGGCCCCAGCTGTTGTCATCCCAGGACAAGGTATATTGTATATAGTATACAACCAGCAGTTGTGCCTCCTTCCAATAACCTTCCTTCTTTCCTTTTCGCCGGCTGTGCATGCCAGAACATAAAGCAAGGACAGATGTTAGCGCCTATAGAAAATTTAACATTTTAATGCGCCTTAGTTTTGATTGCAAAAATAAATAGGGTTAAATTGAAACAAAGATGTGTGCTGGATACCTGGAATAATCATAATTTGTTAAACGATCCAGGGTCCGGAATCACAGTATTGGTTAATAGTACAATGTTGTACGGCGCAGAAACGCTAGAGTATGATTGGTTGTCACGGCCATTACCAATTTTGTGTTAGGAAAAACGAATGATACAAGGATTTTTTAGGACTATAATTGCACTTCTAAGAGGGCTTCAAAATATAAACACAAACAATTTCTTACAAAATTGTGATTTGCAAGATGAGGCACTTCAGATTGCTAGAGTCACTTGTAGAAATGTTGTTCTTTTAATGGAAAAGGTTAATGATGATAAGTAAAAGGTATGAAGCTGCTGAACCATGACACCCACCCACAGCCAGCTGCGCCACCACAGAGCTGTGTGGCTGCCGCAGACGTAGGAGCAGACAACACCAAGTCGTGTTTGTTTACACTAGTGGTACAGAGGTTGTGTCACTGTACAGCAGCCACGTGTTGGTGTGGACATGTTGGCCTGCAAGCGTCACATGTTTAACATGCTCTTGGAAGGGTGACGGGTTCAGTGGCGTTCACCATGAAAAGAGAGCGGATATCTGAAACCTTTTCTTACCAGACACACTGTCTTAAATCATTTTAGTTATAGTAGCAGTAAAAGTACTAGAAACTACTGAAAAACTGGTGCAACCCATATCTTCTACGTTACAAAGCTAATGTTTGTGGTTAGTTGATCGTCCAGGCTTGTGCAGTAGTAGGAGAAGGACTGTTACTGGTTGTGACTGATTCTGTCGGTAATCTGTGTCCGTCCGTTTACAATGATATTTTAATTAAGCCGTTGTCTAGTCTCTAGATGTTATATCTTTACACTTGTTGATAGGAGTAGGCTAATGCTGGTGTGTTGAACTATTATCTTCTTTCTTACAAAGGGCTAGCTGTAATTGGGAAAACTCGTAGCAGTGTCCCTCTCCAGTCAGGGAAAAAAAGCTAAATAGATTAGATTGTGTGGAGGACATCTTCGGATTCATTATTTTGTCGGTCAGACAGTTTGTTTTATTTACAAAATTTAATCTGTGTTCTGGCCCGGAACAAAGCCAATTTTTTTGAGGTTTTGCTCAGCGAAGTGTTGCAGGTGAGTTTCATCTAAAAAAACTTAGACTTTCAAAATCAGTATAAATTTACCCGTCCGTGTGAATTTCCTTGGTTTCTGTTGGCCATGAGTCAATGGCTGTCATCCGAGCTCGCGCATATGCAAAGCCGTGAAAGTGCCCTTATAAATTATAAATTATTAGTTTAGTCAATGTCTGTAATTACATGGGGTTAGTCGGAAAAGTGTTACCGTCTTACAAACCCAACTACGACTTTGAAGATAATTTCCTCACAGGTATAAATGTCAAGCTCTCAGTCTCAGCCATAACAGTTCTTTTTCCAACTACACAAACCCCAACAATCAACTAACCAAAAACATTTACTCGCCCGGGTTCAGACTTTTCACTGAAATACTAAGTAGTTATTTAGTGTTAACTTTTATCCTGCTGTATTTCAAATACAAAGCTTGTACATTGTAAGGGGGCCGCGTTCTTCCTTTTATTGAAATTTCCAAATAATTACGCGATGCTCGGCCGTTATCTCGGTTTCAGTTAAAGAGCAAAATACTTGAATCGTAGGGACCTAGTGACGCAATTTGTAAAGAGTTATTTTGAAGATTATTTTATGAGAGTTTTGGAGATAATTGGGAAGATAAAGTAGTTTCAGGAATTGTTGATTATGAAGCAATTTCTAATTTTTTGGGGTTTTAACTAAGTTTAAAGTTGAGTTTTGAGTTTTATTAAATATATAATGGTCGAAAGCTAGCTAATATGCTATCCGAGGAGTGGCACTTGCTCGCTTTGGAACAGTGTCTGTTGCGTTCTAATAAGTTTTTTTTCCCTTTTGAAGTCTCACTTCCAATCCTTCTTATCACAACGCCTTTTAGTGAAAGTTATATATCAAACAATTTCCCCTTAAGAACAAATAAAACGAATGGCAATTTTATAGGTTTTTTCAGCTACAGTGCAGGTCAGAAAGCAAGACCTGTTTCTATTTTGTTTGCGAACTACAGACATTGTATTCCTGAACTTGTTGTTTGCTGTGTAAATCCATTGCAGGGAGCTGTGCTCGTTCTGTTAAGGATCATTAAGAGTTTGCTGTCGGAACACTCGTTTAACAGAGTTCACTTTGCTAAGTGTCTCACAGTAAAGGTTAGTGCTTAGTCACAGCACATGCAAGATTATAGTGCTGTGAAAGGAACTAATTAGGCCTAATCCGGGCCCGCTTAAATTGCACTAGATCGCTCCCAATATTAGCGCCAAACATGCCCAAGTGTTATAAGTTCGCCTTTTTTCGCCCAATGTCGCGCAAGACTACGGCGATCTTGGGGCCCGGAGTAGGTCTGTAACAGTTATAAGTATTCTCAACAAAAATGACCAGATCCTTTGAACATATTATTCGCTTCGCTTGTCGCGAAACAAGTTGAGGGTGAGCTGAACTCATTAATTTGTGGTGGGAAGGCAGCATACTCAATATAACCCCGGTGCAGGGGCCATATCCCAGTTTATTCATCAGTTAAGGCACAAGTGGGTATTTATAACTGGGGCTTGGGGCTAAACAAAAAACATTTTCCGCCTGAAAAATGTTTTTACCAACCTGGTTTAAGGCTTTTCTTGGTATAAACAACTGTTAGAAACTTGCATACGTGTAAATTAACGGCCTAAAGTTTTTGCTTTTAGTCTTTTACAACATTTTGGCCAGAAATCATCAGAAAATCATCGGAATGTTTTTGAGTTAATAGAAAACGTTTTTAAAAGTTTTTGCAATTTGACGAGGAAATCTTCAAAGATCGATATCTCGCCTGTGTCCCAGATGTAATTCTATCAATGAGGTTCCATCTCTGTGGATGTTCCGGTTTGAGTCCAGAATCCACATAAAACGTATCCGTTCTTTATTGAGACCTACACCACTCTCAGAATTTCAAATTTCCTCTATGGTTGTGGTGGGCGTGAGGATGTTTTATCATTCCAAGCATTTTACCGTTTGATTATTTTATAATTTCGTTTTGACAGTTTCACCTAAAAACTTTTTGCTGAAGTCTTAATTGACTTTACTTCCACAATAGTCTTCTTTTAACAATACCTTTCGATAAGTAACAACTCTGATGAAACTTTATTTATACAGGGTAGCCCATTCAGTGTAAGACTGGTCTCCAGAGGGGCCCTGAACCTCTGCACCGCATTCATTGCAAGTGCTGTCAAAGCTGTTACTTTCAAGGACATTCGAAATTGTTCTAATTACAATACACGGGACTTGTTTATTTCATTGATGCAATATTTTTCTGCATGTGGATTACAAGCGTTGTGAGCAAAGAAATTTGTCTTTTTTTCAGGGTCATGTCCTACCTCTTGAGGTAGTTTGGATACTGCACTCCGAATGTGTTATCTCCCTGAATACTTACTTTGCTTGGTAAGTTGTATAGTTCCATTAAGTCAAAGTTGATGAAGCTCAGGAAACTGCATTTAACAACACCGTTTTGTTTCTGATTGTATAGTGTCCATCTAAGTCCAACAAGAATTTCACTACTGATAAACAGCAGATGAGTTTACATGACGGTTCCGACGTGCAGTCGAAACACTGTCTATCAACATGTGTTTGAAAACGTCAAATAGATGGATTTTGGCTTCCGTTGTGTTTACAAAAACTGAGTAGAACTAAAGTTACCACGCATAAAAATTAAGAACTTTCTGTACATTACTACCAGTACATGTATGTTTTGTTTATGCGTTAAATCGAATTTTAGCAGAAGGATATAACTGAAAGACAAAGAATGTGACTAGTGATTATTGATACAAACTAATGTAAAACTATGTATCTGTATATTTTTTTCATAAACTTGTCTCATTGTTGCTTTAGATCTTGCAGCTGTCACAGCCTAGACTTTGTCTAGACTTGTCAATTTTTAGTTATAGTTTGCTAGTAAACAAAACTATTCTGGGATTTTCTCTGTCAGTATTTTGGGTTCTGACTATATCTGGCCTAAAATGTCTAGGAAAACATGAAAAGTTCATGTATGTGATTTTAGTTCCAGGTTTAATTGGCACTTGTCCTATCACCCTCAAAACTCCTTGAAATTTTGTTCTTTTGAAAATTGTATCGACTTATCATCTTATTGCGTGCTTGGTAATCTGTGAAAACTGCGAATATACACAGATATACGCCAGCTTTTAAGTGTGTGTATCATTCTTTATTCTTGCAAAATGGAAGGGAGGCAACTGGAAGTAACTGCTGAGGGTTTTGTTTGGTTTAGTGGCCTATGGAAACACTTTGAACCCAAGTAAACTTCGAAGAACGGTACTACTTAGAAAAAAGCCTTTGAATACTCCTGAAAGTTCACATCAACCGCAGATCACTACCTACCTTGACGAGAGTGTTATTACGTGTCGAATATCTTACTTTAAACAATTGAGCCATTTATCAATGTTTTGTTTGTTTTACTTAAGTTGTTTTCAAGATAATATGACAACAAGCAAGTTAGCTTCGAGTCTGGAGAGCATCTTTCACTACTCTGACACTTCATCCAAACAGACTCAAGAGAAGATACTTTCAGGTGCTGTATATATCAACTTTTTTACCTTGTTTTACTTCAAAGACTAAGAAAGCTCAAGCGTGCAAATCTTTTGTCAAGAAAAGTTGTAGATAGATGGAGAGATAGACAGACAGACAAACAGACCGACTGACAGAAAGGAAATTTTCGATCACAGCAAAAGGATATTTTTCGTGTCCAAAGTTTGTGTCTTCATGAATTTTTCTATTTTGTATTTTTATATTGTAATGACTTTCAATTGAAAATATTAGTTCCCGTTAGAAATGACTTATCATGTATGACATTCTATCGTAAATTTTGTAAGTATTAACTACTGTTACTTTTTAAAGCATGTTCTCATGGATTGTTCTGATTTTCCTGCCTCAATATTTAATAACTAGATAGCTAGACAACAGGGGCTAAAGCCTCGTAAAGGACCTTGTTTCCTTTGTTTTCTGCGCTTTGTGCTAAATCGGAAAATAAATAATTAAAAAAGAAGGAGGAAACTTTCAGAGGTAATCGGTTTGTTCTATTTGCCATTTTAACTGGTCGAGCTGAAAAAATTGGCCAGTTGGGAAGTTCCCCAGATCTCTTGGACTAAAACTGGAAACCATGCACCGCTGCTGGAGAGAAGTATTGTTTTTGCCTGTCCAGATTTTTTCCTTGAAATAAGATTAACCTTTTGATCAAGAAATTCCAATTGAACGTTTTGCTAACAAATTTACGTTGTACATTGTTTTGTTCTTTTTCTAACATTTTAAAAGTTTTTGCCAAACAGGTATTTTGTCAGCTCTCCTTCAACTTGCATACCCTGAGAACAGAACGGCTGCTGAAGTTAAGAAATCGTGTAACAGGACTCTGGAGAAGGTAAAGGGTTTACGAGAATACTTGTAAACTCTAAAAAATCCTATTCTAGTTTTTGCATTTTCTTATTCCTTAGAAAAAGTCTTGAGTTTGCCAGATTTGCTGCTTTTGGCTGTAAGAGTTCTTTTAAGATTTAAAACTCTTACTGAAACTTTACTAACTGATCACATTATTCAGAAGTAAGTCCCCTTTTCTACTTGAAAACTTTGTTCTGTTGCTGTAGGTGCCAAGTTTTACATTTTAAAACTTTGAAGTTGAAATAACTAGTGTAGTATCTCTAGGAAGACCTAACGTAGCTTTAGACAAGTAAATGCCAGAGTGAGCAGAATTCTGCATAGTGACCTAGTTACAACTTCTGTTAGACGAGAAATAAAAAGTAAATTAAATCAAAACCCATTGTTTCTGTCCGTTTATACAGAAGTAACTTCTTAAAGAACAACATCATTTACTGGTAGTTTTATAATTGTTACAGTATGTCAAATCTTTTAAAATCAGGAATCTATTAACAGGTCTCACAAGATATTTTGTGGCTTCTTACCAAAGATAAAGGTGAGTATCAAGTGCTCAAATATCCTGTTTACGCAGTCAACCCCATGTAGAGATCAGTTGGGAAAATGCGAAATGTACTTTTAGAGCAGGTATATGTTCTATGCAGGATAACGTGTGTAGTTTTTTTTATGCGGACGCATGTCGTGACCGAGGGAAATAACAGACAAGTATTATCAATACTATCCCCATAAATAGTTTGATGAAGAGGCAGCTTAATGTCGAACTTACTAATTGTGAAGTCATTTGGTCTCACTTTTAGAAGCTGATTCACTGGTTCAGCAAGGAACTCATTCATCCGGAAAGTGAGTTGACTGTGTTTAATATCTAGTCTTTCTGCTGTTAGTTTGACCTTGTGATGTGACAGAATTTCTTCACACAGACTACCAATAAAAGTTGAACGGTAGTTAAAAAAATTAAGCTGTCCTTTTTGGCACCTGGATTCAAGCTAAAACCGAGTTAGCTTGCAATTGAGAATCTTTTTGTATATATCTGTATCTGCGATGATAAAAAAACATGGTGAAAGGGCAGATTTTAATTAATTTTGAAACATCGATGAAACAGCACAACATTCTGTAATCGTAAGCTACATTGTAGCTGTATAGGTGTTATGTATCTGTTCTTAAAACAATATAAAGCTTTCGAATAAGTAAATAGTTCTTGGTTCTCAAAGATTCTAAGGGTGTGAAATTTCCTCTGTTTGTTTAGCTTACGTAAGACAAACTTAAATTATCGAGTTGCTATTGGCTACAACTCGGCGATGCCAGTTGACCTTTTAGTTGTAAATTTTGAGTTCTGCCTGTAAGTGAATAAGTCAGTAACACCACCAAACACCAAGTTCCCTGAGGATGTCTTGATCCACTTACATGGTATAACAAGAATCCGGAGGGTAGCAGTGCTCTTCTCGATCAGTCATTGAGCTAACCATCCCAAGAGTCCCTGTTACACACATATTTTGTGTTATGTGTTTGTTTACGTATGTTCTTGTTTCGTTTCACGTACAACCGAAGTGCATTGTTTGTGTTGACAAATAAAAGCTCTTATGCTGTGTTCACACACAAGCACGTTTAATTAAACTGGCTTTTTCAAGTTGTTAGTTTTGCTAACTAGCAAGCATAAAAATCTTTAGGACTGGAACCAACTTGGATGGCTATTTTTAAAAATTGTTTGCTGTAAGTTTTGAGCTGAAACTGTCTTGCTGTGCTGGCAAATAATTTTCAAACCTGTTTAGTTAAACAACATTTACATATGTTTAAGCGTTGATGTGAATGGGGTGAATGAATACATTCGTAAGAGAAGAAAACCATTTAACAAAATCTGTAAGATCATTTGCTGTCAATATGCTAGACGCACGTGCCTGTAATTCTATTAAATCGCGTGCTTGCGTTCAACCAACAAAAATGCTTACTGACCATTTTAGGAGTTTTTGTACTTTATCAACTTACGTGTATTTTTTTATAAATAATGAATAAAACGGCAATGAAATTGTTCTTTAAAAATGATCCATGCTTTAGCTGTGGACCATCGAGTTATGGATGCACTTGGTTAGTTGGGAAAACACTCGAGAAGCCTCGTGCATGGTTGCTACGGTCCTTGAAAATCATGGAAAGTCCTGAAATTGGGAAAAGAAAATTCCAGTTCCTAGAAAGTCCTTAGATTTTGGTTGTTGTCCTTGAAAGTCCTGGAATAGGCAAACGTTTTCACCTTTACGTTTAAAACTCAATTAAAATGAGCTGTTATCATAACTGGACATGATTGCTTCAATGTGACAACGTTTGAAAACATAAATGGAGGCTCGATTTGTAATCTTGTAAAGCTCCTTGCCGAGTTAATATACAGAATAGTTAAGGTTTGTTGGTATTGAGTCTTTGAAAAGGTCTTGAAGTTCTGAAAAAGTCCTTGAGTTTCACATCCAGTTAACAGCGGCAACCCTGCTCGTGCCACTCAAACACTTCTCTTGTGCTCTTCCAACTTCCCTCGTGCATCCATAACTCGAAAGACGCACGCTAAGCATGGACCATTTCTATATTGGTTTATAAATTGTCTGTGATTAACTAGCCGTAAAACACCATCACTCGGAAATTAATTATATCTCTCTTGTGTAGTTTGCAGGTTCTGGAAGTCATAAGAACTCTGAGCTGTATTCCAAATGCAGTCCTTAAAAGATTTTTCACTTCTTATCTCAGCAAACTTCTGTCTTCCCCTCCAGCTATTACCGGTTAGTAACTTTATTTGTTGCATAATTTACCTGTTGAATCAGAGCGTTTACAAAAGGTCAAGGAGGTAGAAAATGTCAAAACGTAGAAACTGCTGGTAACTCTTCAAATTTACTAACATACTCTTCATATGGGTGATACTTCCTCAGTCAGGAAGACTTTGTCTCCTTTTTCTTGTTATATGCAATAGTATGTTTAGGGTAGTTTCAGGGTTAAAGGAGTATCGTAGCTAACAAGTATGAAATTTATTACAAAGTTTGTATAAAACTATGTGAGTGTTTATCCGGAAACTCTTGCTTTACATAGTTTTCTGAAGACAAGGAAGTCAATCTTAAAGATTTCTTGAGCGGTTTATTCAAACCCTTTGTTTGAAGGCAAGCTTGCCCATAGAAACAAAACAGAAATTAACTCGTAAACTTGATTTATAGCAGACCTGTGATGATGATGATGATGGTGACAGCTATAAACTAGGCAACCTTCTTTGTTGTGCGAAATTTTGCTTTCCCATATTATAATGTTGAGACTTTCATACTAAGAATGTAGCAACTTATACACATTATGTTTTGAAGTAAAATGTTAGAAAACTTTATTCCAAAACGACGCTTCTTTTGTGCTACAATATTTCAGCCTATCGTGGGACTACAAAAGAACAGCAAAGAAAGATTTCGAATTTTCCATGTTCCTCCCATTTAACTTTTGATGCATTAAATCTTGGAAGAGTTTTAACTATAAAGAATGAACTAGTGTACTAGAACTAAATAAATGTGCTGGCTGGTAAAGTTGTAGTCGAATTCCACGTTTTAGCATAAGCTAATGAGGTGAGTGGATTGAACAATATTGTAATCGGCACCTTTCTACATTCCTTAGGTAGGCCTACCTAGTCCATACTTGGATCAGACCATTTGTACAAAATGGTTAACAGCAGCTAAGAATCCTGTTGTTTTGCAGTTTACGAGGCAGTCTCTTCTCAGAAAAAGTGGGTCTACTCTTCCCAACCAGCAGGAACAAGATCCAACTATGAACAGGTAAAACATGCTCTGCGGTTCCCGCGGAGTCGTAAAAAGTCTACCACCCTCCACAGGCGTTTCTTATATCATTTCGCTGTAAACTTGATCTGAGCGATGGCAGATGTGGGCTAATTATGGTGATTGATAGTAAATGATAGCAATTGGATTGGTCCTGATGGACAAATTTTCGAGCTCGTATAACTTCAGATATTTGTTGTTCCGAGCTCGAACATATGGAGATTCGTGCGAAGGAGGCTAGTAAAAAGTCTTACTTTTGATTTTTTGTTTTAAGGCCTTGAAAATGCCTGAAATTTGCAAAAATGTACCCTTGAAATCTTAAGAGGTCTTAAATTTTTATTCAAAAACATTGTTTGTCGGGGTCAAGGTATGAAGATTGTTCGTATGTAGAAGGGGCTGGTTTGTTTTCCTATTGTTGCACGATAGAATAGAAGTTATAAGCTACATCATTTGGCCCGCTTTGTAACGTTTGTACAAAAGATTGAAAAAAAATTAGGTCTTAACTTTTCCAATTGCGGGTCTTTTAAGATTTTTTTAAAAAAAGACTCAGAAAGGTCAAAAATTATGTGAGTTGCTAGGTTACTTCATAGTCTTGAAAAGTCTTGTTTTAGATTTGTCTTAAATTTGCCAAAATGGTACTTAAATAATTAAGAGGTCTGAAGTTTCGAAGATTGTTTGCATGTACAAGGGCTCGTTTACTTTCCTTCTTTTTTGACAAAATTATTGGAGTTGTAAGTTACATTTGCTGGCCCGTGTTGTAATTTTTGAATATAAGATTGAAGAAAAATTGGGCCTAGAATTTTTCAAGTTTGGGTTTTAAAAATTATTAGAAGGGTCTTAAATTTTGTGAGTTGCGCGCTGCAGGAACACTCAGTTTCTACAGGACACCAAATAACATCAACTTACCCTCTTACAGTGTCATGATAATGACAATAATCAACTTGATTGAACGAGGTTGTCATGTGACAGTTCTGTGTTTTTTACTGAAAGTTTTGACAACTGCAACTGCTTATTGCTTTTGTTAGATTTTGTGTGTATTCAAGCCAGCCGTTATATTGGAGTTCATTAGGAATGCGGTGGAGAAAGGCGAAGTGAGTCTGCATACAAATGTGACCCATCTAGAAAAACTGCTACCACAGTAGTCCGTTTCACCGTCCCTGAAAGATAATTAAACTTCTACATGAAACTGAGGCGAAGATTGTACTGACAGAGTTAGAGAAGTGGAAATGATAGACATTCTATTAAGGTTCTTTCTTGTGATAATTCAGTATTTCCACTTCCCTATCTGTTTCAAGACAACCTGCCCCTCGGTTTTATGTAGAAACTTGGTTACCTTTCGGGAACCGCGAAATGGTATGTTAAAGTGCGTACCAGGCAGGGGCGATGTGATTACAATCATACATAGTTTTTCCACATTTGGAACCTGCAACAAGAACAACAGTTTCAGTAAAATTTTCCTGTTTTTGGAAGAGAGTTTAACATAACATCAACAATAAAATTTCATTTTATTCTGTAATTGACATGTTAGCAATAATTTACAGTGCCTACTTGACTTGTATACAGAAACATAAGTACAGTAACAACTCAAGGCAAACAACTAAGAAAGTTGATTGTTGGATTTTGTGATTCGTAGAGAACATAACTAGTCGTGCATGTGTCCTCATTTTCTTCTTTTTTTTCTTTCATTTTTTGATGCTGTATGAAGGAAAATAATCACTCCATGGAGTACTTCCTGCGTGTTATTTGAAACAATATACAAATACTTTCATTTTGCAAAACTAAGTGTACTATTACACTTCTTTTCAAATTCATTCCTCCTTGAATTCGAAAGTCTTTACCTCTAAAACTATTCTTAAAAGAATGACCAAGTAACTAATTTGCAAATATTTTGAAAGAAATACTATGAATTCGATAACCGATTGCACAAAATATTTTACATTTTTTCCAAAAATATGAATTATGTAGAAAAGTGAAAGTTGGTGCTTACAAGAATTAGGGGTGTTCTTAAATGGTTTAAGTTGCTTTTTCTTAATTACAGGTTAACTGGCACAAGGTCTTGTCTTTTGTTAGTGTGTTTGTAATCTGTGTAAAAGAAGCCGCAGGAATAATTGAAGGTAAGGACGTTTACCATGCATCTGATTGTCTATTGTTATAGTGCAAGGGCCATTTATTTTATGAAAAAGTTCTTGAAAAGTAGCGTTATTTAGATTAGAATAGAATCGAATATAGTTTAGTAGACAAGTGTGGCGAAGAAGAGAGTGAATTAAAAAGAGTATGGAATGGCTGGGAGAGGTAGGGTAGTGAAGGGAAGAAAGAGTAGAGTACAACAGAGTAGAGTGGGGTAGAGTAGAGTAGAGTTGGTACAGTAGAGTAGAGTAGAGTGCAGGAATTGAGTACAGTAAAGTAGAGTAGGTAGAGTAGAGTGGAGCAGAGTAGACTAGAGTTAAGAGTAGAGTAGAATAGAGTAGAATAGAGTAGAGCAGAGTAGAGTAGAGTAGATTAGAGTTAAGAGTAGAGTAGAGTAGAATAGAGTGGAGTAGCGTAGAGTAGAACAGAGTAGAGTAGAGTAGAATAGAATAGAATAGAGTACAGTAGAGTAAAATGGAGTGGAGTAGAGTAGATTAGAATAGAGTACAGTAGAATAGAGCAGAGTAGAATAGAACAGAGTAGAATAGAGTAGAATAGAGTAGAATAGAGTAGAGTAGAATAGAGTAGAAGTAGAGTAGAAAAGAGTAGAGTAGAACAGAGTAGAGCAGGATAATCAACTTTCTCTCGTCTGGTCGTCTGAGACGAGTTACTTTAGCTCTGGACAACCAACTTTGCTGAATCACGTGTCCGTATGGACGAGCAGAATTGATGTTTCGTTCAACCTGAGTTTGTAACCAAGGGAAACAACCACAGCTGAAATGGATGCTTTGAAAGTCTTTTTAATTGGTGTGTATGCCTTGGACAGGTAAATTAGCAATACTGTGACATGATTTTTTCAAAAGTTTAAGCAAATATGTGTAAAAGTATTTTCTTTGGACAAATGGAAATTGCTTATGGACAAGTCAAACTCAGAACTTACTTGTCCCACGGACGAGTGAAGAAAGAAAAAAGTTGATTGCCCTGTAGAGTAGAATAGAATAGAGTGGAGTAGAATAGAGTTGAGTGGAGTAGAGTAAAACAGAGTATAGAGTAGAAAAAAGCAGAGTAGAGTAGAGTAGAATAGAATAGAATAGAGTATAGCACAGCACAGCAAAATCGAGTGGAGTTGAGTCATAATGCCTGTTGACTCAACAGGGTTGTTGTCCTCATCTTTCACCTTTTCGGCTTTTTTGGTGAGAAATACCAGTGATAATACTGTTTTCTTTAGCCTACGTTTCAGAGCTTATTGCCGATGCGCTCGAAGAGTGTAACAACCACAGACTCAGTGCAGCATTTCTTATTGAGAGACAGGCCGCCTTAGAAGGTGCACATGTCTTCCAGCCCTATGTCACCTGGTTTGAGGTCAGTTGTTGAAGAGCTGCTTACTAGATCGCACTGTAGAAGAGCTGCGTAAACGTTTTCGGTTTTGTTAAAAGAATGTACTATTGACTTTTTAAAACACTGATAACATTACCTAAAAGTTAACAATGATTAATGTTTAAATACATATTTCAATATTTTTTCTGAAAACTAGCAGACCTTTAATTACAAAAAGGAAAAAATACAAGATTTGGTTTGAGTATGTAGTACCCTTGCAACGCGTTTTAGTTTAGTTTCTTATTTACATTTTTGCCCATTTTATACGAAAAACAAACTAAGATAGAAACTACACAAATAGAACATCAGAAACAACTTACACAATTGAATTAAAAAACGAGAAATCAGCCACAAATATTTTATTTTAACATGTGCTGACGTGTACAAATTAACTCAATAGGAAAAATAACAAGGACGCTTATTAGAATCAAAGGCTCGGAGACAAAGGAATGTCTTTCGTAAGAAAAACACTTTTATCTGATCTGTTCGTCATAGAGTATATTCGGAGAAAACACGCCTATTTCTGCCTTGTCTACGAAGAAATCAGTCCAGTTCCTCATGAAGTTTCTTGCTGATCTTATCAGGTAGTTACAGTGCTGTTATTACTGTTTTTAGGGCACCGTAAGTCATTAAAAAGTACAGTGGTACTAAAGTAAGCTCTACACAAACCATTCTTACTTTTGGAGAGTCTCTATCAGCTGGATTCTAGTGTCAGGAACATCAGGCAGCTGTGAGAAAAGATAGTTCAAGCCAGTGTTCAAAAACATCTTTAATTTCAACAAATTTCGATATGAGGTGGCAAGGTTGTGTTTCAACTACAGTAAGTAGAGGTAATCATACGACTTTGAGTGCAACTTGGAATTAATTTGCATGAGTGAGTTTTTCAAAAAGTATCAAAATTTAACGAGCCCGCAGGGCGAGTTAAATTTGAACTTTTTGAAAAAATCACGAGTGCAAATTTATTCCAAATTGAGCGAAAAAAAGTCGTATGATTACTTGTTAATAACATACATGAAAAAATGCAACGGTCGATCATAAACCGGAAGTAAGGGTTCGTGTCTCCTTTGTTGAATGTTTGGAAATTAATTCTTTTGAAAACTTAGGAAAAAGCACGGAGAGTGTAAAAACATACATTCCGACAAGTTTCCGAAATTCTAGAAAAAAATTGAAAATTTTCGAAAATCTTCGGAAATTTTCGGAGGTCTTCGGAAATCTTCGGAGACAAAGGAATGTCTTTCGTAAGAAAAACACTTTTATCTGATCTGTTCGTCATAGAGTATATTCGGAGAAAACACGCCTATTTCTGCCTTGTCTACGAAGAAATCAGTCCAGTTCCTCATGAAGTTTCTTGCTGATCTCGTTCCCTACGAACCAGCTGAGTACTTGAAGGTAAGCATTTTTGGACATATAGACCACTTTCATAATATGCCCAAGTGACCATAAACATTAACTTCAAGTCGAGGTCAAGCTCCAGCTTTGCTGTATTTTTGCCCTACTGGCCTCGACTCAAAGATTTTGTTTATGGTCACTGGAGCGTATTGTGACAGTAGTCTATAGTTTCGCTAAAACTTTATATTACATATTTAAAAAGGCTTTTAAAATTGTTAAAAAGGCTTTTAAAATTGTTCAGAGTTTTAAAAATCAAAAACGTTTTCGATACTGAGGTCATCTTTAGATAAAAAACACACAGGCGTGTATTTACGTTGGCACAATTTGCTTCTCGAAAAGAGAAAGTCTTGTGAAAGCTTGGAACTTTGCTTGCAACATTTTTACACGAAAAAAACCATGAAGCACTCTTTCAAAGAACATGGCAAATGATGTAACTGCTTGTCTATTTCAGGTACATGTAATCAAGACGCCTTCGGTTTCATTGAAGTTACGGTCAATTGTGACCGACTATGTTGCACTAGCTCGTACAAGACTGGCAGACCTGAAGGTAGTTGTTCATTCACAATAAACAATCGTTTCAATACTTTTGTATTAAAACGTTTTGTTTAAAATGATTTTAACATTTTTCAATATTTCTTTCAGTTTGCTTGAATAACCTTGACCCTACCACTTTCTTTGAGCAGATTATCTAAAAACAAAATGCGTTTGAAGTTGGAAGTGTATAATTTTATAGTAGAGATCTTCACACAAGATTTCTTCTTCTATGTTAATATTGTAAACAAAAAGACTCATTGGTGTCGTTTTTTTGTGCTTCTACACCAGGAGCCAGTGGAGCTCGGAGGAATGTTCAGTGACAGCTCGGAGTCAGGTGCGGAGAGCAAAACAGAAAGCGCAAAGGTAGCGTTTGTTAAACAGCAGTTCATATATGTGCGGGATTGTAAAAATAAGCAAAGCAATATGTTGCTTGAATAGGTCCAGCTTTTTCTTAACAAAAAGCATTTCACGCAATAAAAAGAAGTATTTATGTCAAAGCATCGATATTCATTTTTCTTGTGAGGAATAGTTTACAACTTGAGTAGATTAGCTCATTTGATTTGTCATCTCATAAAAATTAACAAAGCAAACATCATATCACTAACATTATACACAAAGATGGTTTAACAAGAGAATGTAACAGAACAAAACTTCCTGCCCAGGTTATCCCGTCTATTAGAGTTCTTGTTTCAAAAATAAGAAAGATGCACATGCAAATTTATTTGTTTGAGTACATAAAAACGTGTTAAACATGGAACTTTATGATATTATTGAATTCAATTAGGATAGGTCCACGTAGCAGCTGTAGAAATGCAGTTTAAGCATAATACAATACTGACAGGTAATACAGCAAGGGGAGCAGGCCGCAAGGGATGTTGGGAAAGTGTTGGAGACATTTGAGAAGTCAGGAAGAGTGCCGAGCAGTGTCATGGAAGCGAGGTACGTTTTTTAAAACAGTTTATTTTTGCCTTAAACTTCTGGTTCTTCTTCGAAAAATAGTTCAAGAGATTAGAATGAAAGAAGAATTGGGAGTACTTGCCACCTAGCTGTATTAACCATTGGGGTTATACTGTACAAGTGACCACTACGATTTAAAGCCCTAACAGATTTAAAGACCGCAAAGGCGGCGTTTTATGCATAGGCACATCTGTTGCTCACATATTTAGGTAGCATTTATAACCAACAGGAACAAATGTGTGTGACCTATCTTCTGCAGGGGTGGCCAAAAGTGTTTCATGTATTTAGTTGAACAGTCTCTTACCATTTCTTTGTGAGTAAGATAACTGTTGCTATATGCCCCCTAGGCTTCCAACCAGGTTGGCTTCGTTTTAGAAGGTATAGAACATGATAAGATCAGATAAGATAAATAAGGATAAGATAGGGGATACGCTTACTTAACCTTACCATCACGGCAATAATTGCGGTTCAACTTTATTTTTTGAAAAACAAGGGGTTCTTAGTGTACAGTGAGGCAGTAAAGGCGACTCGTCCTAGAGTGTTGGACTCATAGTCTGGATGTTTCGAGTTAAAAATGCTTTCACTTAAACGTAAATTAATCGTTGCAAACAGACGGAGATTGCGAAGGGGGACAGGAAGTGCTTCTAACTCCTTTGGATTATCATCGAGAAAAGACGATTGGAAATGCTCTGGCAAGCAGTTTGCGTCTGTTTGTAACGCTTTACCGCTGTATAGAGAGCGACATTTAGTTCGATCCCTGCACACTTGTATATAGTCATTTGGGCAGCTTCCCCGTCGCTGTGGATTATTATGCTGCTTACAAGATTTATTTCTTATTGCTGCCCAGACTGGTGGGTTTACATCTGCTAAAATACATGGCACTTAAATAGAGTATTGTATTTGTTATATCTACAAATACCATATTTACTGCAGTCTACGTGGACAACCCCTATTAAGTATTCGTTCGCGAAGCAAAGCCAGGATAGTTGATACTTATCTGCGATTAATTTTTGCTTGAGGTATTTTCAGGAAACCACAAAAAACCAAAAACCATGATGATTAATATTTACTTGCGATTGCTGTTTTTGCTTAAAGCATTTTCAGGAAACCTTACTTTATCGGAAGGTTCCTTCCTGCCTTGCTGGTTCCAAGAAAGGTAAGATTGATTCTTTCTTCATGCTCTCGAGAAAAGTGATGAAAGTAACAAAGTAAAACCAAAGCTCTTCATACAAAAACAATACATTTTTTGGCAAGTTCAGTGTGTCATCTTAAATTCCCACAGGTTACTTATCTCCTAATCTTCCATTAATAGCTCCCTCGGTTGTATTCTACTTAATCTAATACGACTAGAATTCCATCAAATTCAGGCAAAGGCGGACACAACATTTTCAATGTTTTTTGAAACAGAAGCTTTATGCATAGCTCAGGGATTGAAACCAGCCGATCGTGAATCATAGTTGCTGAAAGACTTTATTTGAAAATTAATCTTAAAAGTATATGCAACCACACAAAGATTCAAGTTAACGATTGCAAGTGCCGATTTGCACAAAAATACTATATCTCCTAAACCATGTGACCGGAGTTCGGCAAGTTAATCCTCTTCTGCTAATTTATTATTGCTTTTGTTTGTGTTTGCTAAAATCAGTATAGCGTATCAATTTGTTACGTGGTCTAGAGAATGAAAACGAAAAGGGTTTTTATACTTATGGGCCTTGGAATGTCAATTTTTTTAAAGGTATCCAACAATCTTGGACAGAACTGTTGATCAACAATACCAGAACGTTACATTCGTTACTGCAAATGAAACACAAACTTGCCATCTTGTATCGAAATTTGTTGAAACTAAAGATGTTTTTGAACACTGGCTTGAACTATCTTTTCTCACAGCTGCCTGATGTTCCTGACACCAGAATCCAGCTGATAGAGACTCTCAAAAAGTAAGAATGGTTTGTGTAGAGCTTACTCTAGTACCACTGTCTGTACTTCATAATGACTTATGGTGCCCTATAAACAGTAACAAGAGTAACGTACCTAACAAGCACTGCCACAGTTACGGCACCCGAGAAGTCTTGATAGTTAAGCCTTGTTACTATATAATCCGCTCACGATCGCTGGAGTTACTCAAGCGTAGGATCGCTCACCATCGCCGGATCGCTGAAAACACTAAAGCGTAGGATCGCTGACGATGGCCCGATCGCTGAAAAGTGCTTCATATAGTCGCAAACGATTGCTGGCAGTATTTTCAGCGATCCAGTGAATGTGAGGGATCATATGGAAACCCATTTTCAGTTTAGTGTTTCGTAATAGCTCTTTGGTTGTTCAAGTGTAAAATCGATAAAGTTAACGGCTTCTTAAACATACCAAGTAGTCAGCTAATACCAGCTGGTACAAGGATGCGCATGTTTGATAGCTTTTATATGTTTATATGAACGACTTCTCGTTTTGGTCCAATAAACTCTCAAATAGCTATCCAAACACCTAGTTTGTGCGGGTGTTTCCACTTGACAAAGGTTGATTGAGTCAAGTTTTACCTGCGTAGCCAAAGAAATGTGGTGAAAATGATTGATGCTTGAACGTCATCGTTGCTGTCTTTATCACAAAAATAAAGTTTGGTTACAAGGTGATTGCACGGCTAACTCAACACCTGAGACCATGTATGAATCATGAAATACTTCTGATAGTTCAAAGTTATAAACTGAGCATACCTTCCAAAATATATATCTTTTTATATTCCATGTGTTTGTTTTGCTTTATGTAGGGCTGGCAAGATTCCAAATGGAATGATGACATCTTACA
This sequence comes from Umimayanthus nakama, assembly GCA_027574985.1. Taxonomy (NCBI): domain Eukaryota; kingdom Metazoa; phylum Cnidaria; class Anthozoa; order Zoantharia; family Parazoanthidae; genus Umimayanthus; species Umimayanthus nakama. The sequence continues at coordinate 15,730 of JAOBRG010036678.1, read as the reverse complement.
TCAATGCCTGTGAGAAGTTAGCCCTTGAGCATATTGAAGGTATTGTTTTCGCCGTCCACACTAGGAATACAGAGTTTTCAAACTACCATTTTCAAATCGTTCCACTCTTGAAATCGTTTTCCAATTGATCCGTTTTTGCTGATCGTTTTCGGCGTTGTAGTATGGACGGTAGCCGTATCCGGAACAATACATTATCGTTTTGTTTGAAAACGGCGTAGTTTGGACGGGGTCCATGACGCCATTGACACACTCATGATAATTCCAAATCACTCAAATAAACCAGAGTGTTCTCTTGATCATACTATTCGCAATACACTCTCAAATTACATTTGTAACAAATTGATCTATTTTCATTTTTTCTCCTTAATGTAAAATGATTGTACACATTAAAGTTTATAGACTTCAATATGAATTATAAATATGGTAGCACTAGCTTATTCCTAAGTCTCATCCGATTGTCGTTATTGTTTTATATTATTAGTGTTCTGGTTATTATTACTTTTATTGATATTATTTTTATCATTATTATTATTTTTATTTTTAAATTTATTACATGCACAGCTAGCTCCTCGAGTAATGACAGTTCAGTAAGCAACATGGAAAGGCTAGTCAAGAACTTGCGGCAGTTTACAGTCGCAGTAATGGCAGAGTTGGACGAGCGAAAACCCTCAAGAACACCAAGTGAGTTAATTTTCCTATATTATACTTTTGAAATTGACAAGTGACGCACGAGTGTACAATGAAATGAAACTTTTGGTTTACAAAAAACATAAGTTGACAATAAGTAATGGTTTTGTTAAGCCTAGTTTCCATATGGTCAAAACAGTCGGCGATCGAGATCGGCGACCGATTAACCGGAAGTACTCTGATGACCTCCGATGATCGCCGACTCCAAAAGACTCATGTTTCCAATGACATTCCATGATCGCCGATCGGTTCTCGATTTGGCGCAAATTTTTGTTTGAAAATGGTGGCTGTAACCCTTAAGCAATTGTTGCGTTGTCAATTTGCTCTTCTTGTTAGCTATGTGAGGTTAAGGCGACGAAGAAATATGAGAAAAAGGAAAGACAAGTTCTGGATTCGCGAAATATTTGTCCAAAGACGTTTAGATGGCCATTTTCCCACGCTGTTTGACAAACATAGGCGAAATGACAGAGAAATCGTTTTTAGGTAAGTTTAATCACGAAAAATTCACCAACGAACATATACTGTGCCTTTATATCGGATTGTTGTTTACTAATCGGTTTTGTGACTTGTGTTCACTGAAATTTCAACCCCGACTTTTTCTGTGCCTGTGTAGTGTGTATTTTAAATCCCGCGGTTGCTGATCTCAAGTTTGATTGGACACTAAAAAGCACGTGCTTCTGACGTACTTCAAATAAGACAATAGGCTATTGCAGACCGTCGCCGACAAATGTTCCCATTAAAAATAGTTGTGATCGGCGACGACGTAACTGTCGGGAAAGTAGAACTGGATTCTACTCTTCCGATCGTTAAGACTGTACGTCGCAGACGCTGGTATAAAGCGTTTCCATATGTCGGTGATTAGTCGCCGACCGGTCGCCGATCGCGATCGCCGACTAGTTTTATGATATGGAAACCAGGCTTTATTCAACAACACCATTTGATGATGGTTTTCCTTTTTATCGAAGCTGATCTGTATTAGTCGGCCTTTTTGCACCATCAAGTTTTGAAAGTTAACGATTAGTAAAGTTTTTTGCAATTCATTAATTTTGAACCACTTGTTTCGCTAATTTACAATACAGTTTCGGGAAAAATCGAAAACATTTGTTGTTGTTAGTCGGGGCTTATAGTTGAATCTGTCTTAATCTTAGATTTGGCCGTTGCAGCTTTCGTTTCAAACTAAAGAATTTGTTAACCTCAGTCTTCCTAAATTCTCTTTGACACTTACGAACGTTTGTTACTTACTTGGGACCATACACCTTCGATATCTGAAGCCATTAGAGAAATTAACTCTTGCGGTGGTTCATCTTTTATCTCAACAGGTGTAACAGCTACACTGTCTGCTGTATCTACGAACATAAAAGCTGCCATGAGTGAGTGCAGCACCCAATGCATTGTGGGTGACTTCCCTGCAATACTAGATTTGCAAGCTCCAGGCCTTCATGAAAAGGATGTGCAGGTTTGTCATGCTGTTACGTTCAGTCTAGAAATTAGTTAGACTTTCAAAGACAGGGAAATAATTATTGACAAGTAAAAGTATCGATAACAAAAAGTTAACGATGACTGTTAACGTCCGATACAGCTTTTCCACGTGCGGGGTGACCGGATAAAAAGTTAGCAATAACTATATAGTGTCGATAACAAAGAGTAATCTATGACTATTAGTGCTCGATACAACTTTTCCATACACGGGGTACCAGGTGGATGGCTATTGACAGCAAATACGGCAACGTGTTTAACTACCCTACCACTTCGTTTGCTGTAGTTTTTCGCAAGAAGCTTCGACTTCAGGTTATTTTTTACAAGATCTGAGGCGTAGACGAAAGTGGTCTATTGGTTTAATTGTTATAACAACGGAAAAAGATGGAAAAACTAGTTATTTGTGATCGATAACAAAAATATTTTTCCTTTTGAAAAGGAAAACTTATTAGTTTTCGATAACACCGGCAATTGCTAAATGTAACGCGTGTGGTCTTCCATTCCGAAGAGGAGCACTGCGGTCCGTGATTTCGGGTGATGCTCGATATATTAAGTGAGGTGCCACCCTTCATTGTTTCATAGTGACAGTACATTGTTGCGTTCTTTGTGACGCGACTAAGGGCTCATTGTCAATTGGTGTATCGAACATATTGATAACCCGTGGTTTCTCTATCTGTGGACCAGATCTATGGAACCGTCTACAGACTGAACTTCAAAACACCAATTTGCTACAACATTTCACCGCAAAACTGGACTTGAAACATTTTTACTTAAAAAGTTTCTTTCTTAGTTACCTTTTATTACTACTATTTTACTCGTTTATATATTTCATATTTATCTTTTAATATACATGTTTTATGTAAGCAGTTCATTTGACTGAATTAACGTTGGAAAAAGGCACTTTAAAGACCTATTTATTTATTTAACTTTGTTTTGATGGTTTGGGACACACACAGGATGTTTGAATTAAAGCCCTCGACAAACGAGGGGGGAAGTCGGTTACTACTCATCTCTGAAAGTAGTTCATTTTCCAAGTGATTAGTGTCCAGGATCCCAGCTGTTGGCACAAATATTACCAAAGTTGTGGTTGTAGAAGTGTTTTACGTTAGTTCTTTGCTTTTGGTTACCTTGCAATTTAGGTTTGTGATGCAGTCCTCAATTCCTTTTGCAAGACCTATGCAGCCGTAAGTGGAATGGATTTGTTAAATTCGCCAGAAATGAAAAGGTATGGCGTGTTTACTTACCAGTTACGGATTTCCACTGAGGGGAAGGGGGGAAGGGAGAGATGAAATGGTGCTGTCAGGGAGAACGGAGGGCTTAGCAACTGTTTCAGTTCCTATAGTGTGAGTCATAAAACCCAAAACTATCTGGACCGGAATTCAAAAATATGTAATAAACTACTTCAAATTGTTTTTAACCTTTTTATACGTAATTGCTAAAAGTTTTGTATTTGGTTGCATAGGAGGTTCAAAACTATAGTTCCTTGGGCAAATGTCTTGAAAGTCGTCAGTAATTGTTTCTAATTCCAGACGATTTCTGATTATGCAACTGAGTGGGTTTTTCTTATACTTTCATTAAGTTCAACTGTAAAGTTTGTGTTGGTAAAAGTTGCGTTTCTGGCCTTAAGCTGCCACTGACTAAACGACAGCTACGTCATCCGAAAATCATCGTAATAGACCACTTTCGAATTACGCTACAGTTTCCGCGAGAAAATAGAGCAAATGCATGAAAACTTACAACGGTTGCGCGACTGCACTTCCAGGAACGGTAGCGCAATTCGAACGTGATCTGTAGACTTTTTATAAGCTTGAGAATGAGTGACAACTTTTGCGGAAGCAGGTTTCTTGCAATTTCTCGAAATTCTGCAGAGATTCCAAGGGTTAAACCCCGCAAAAACTGCATCCTAAACATCCTAAAAATCTAACGAAGTAACGAACAGAGACGAAAAACCTTAAACTTGGGAAAATCTGTAATTACCGTAGTCGTACTTCCAATGCAATCGCTGGTGGTCATGTTAGTAATATAAATGTTGGAAATTATGGTAAAATGGTAATAAAGTCTAATCCAAAAAAATGTTAACCAACATGTATTATTGTTGGTGCTATCAAGGATCTTCATCCGAAGACACATTGTTTGTTTGTTGCTTCAGGCACACGTGGACACGTGGTTTTGTCGCCACGATATCTTCCATTCCTGACTTGCACGTTACCTTGGCCTACAGGCTGTGGTGCCTTCTTATTAACCAGGTTTGTTGTCTTCTGCGCATGCGTTCAGCAAAAGGTGTTGAAGTCGGAAGTCCAAGGTGGGGTCAAATGGACCCCCCCTTAGGTTTTTCCGACCCAAAATTTGAAGCTTTCAAGCAATCAAAATGAAACTTTCGGTACCTGTAGTCTGATAATGAGCGCATTTTTGACGTTAATTGGATGACGTCATCACGTATAATGTATGCGTAATTAATTGTGCAAATTAAATTCGAAATAAAAAAACTGTAAATTTTTTGGAAAATTGGTTTTCATTTCTTCTTTTAGACTCTATTCTCAATTATATTCCTATTTTAGGCTTAAATACATGTTTTCTACTAATTCTAGTAAAATTTGCTTTAGTTTTGCATAAAATAAAATTTTTTGAAAAATCCAAGATGGCGGCCAAGATGGCGGCCAAGATGGCGGACATGTTGTGAAACGAAATGAAAGTGCAGTAAAAACTTTGGCGGATCAACTACTTGAGTCAGTTGAAAAGCCCAACCAATCCAAGAGGCTATTTCCGGACCGGCATGAGCTAGACTAGTACCGTCTTTACTTGATACTTGTGTAACATTCGGTCATATTTCGATCCGGATCGACAACTTCAAACCGGCATGGACTCTTTAATGAAATGACTCGTTCCGAAATGAAATTTTAGTTGGTATCATGTAAACGAAAATGGATTTTTGGTATTGGACCGGGATGAAGTCCTAACAGAATGAAACTCGATCCTGCATCATGTAGGCATTGCCTTGGTGTGTGGATGATACACGCACTTACCGATAAATTTCTAGAAACTCAGTTAGCATTCGGTTAGCAGGTCTCCGCGACCAAAATTCGAAGATGTCTTAGTATCACGAAATTATTCGTTTATTATCACAAATACCATTTTACACTAAGAATTCCAATTTAGACTATGAATTGTCTCACAGTGAAACAGTAATAACATTTTATGTCTTTCTACATTTCTCGACATTCTGTGTATGTTTGTTCAGCTGCACCTTGTCCTGTGTATCTGGAAGGCATGAGCAAAAAAATTTTTCAGTAGAATTAAATCTTATGTTTAATACGTTTGCGTTGTTTAGAAATTTTGATTTATCAATATTAGAGTATAGTCAATGTTGTAAATGTAGTTTGCTTTCGTTTTAACTAATGTTTTGGCGTAGCAGATATTTTTGCAAGTGTGCACACATGTGTAACTACATGTAGTAAAAACATAAAAAAAAGTAGGACAACTGTTGAAATATCTAATTAATATTTTTCTTTCAGGGTTTAACATTGCAGGAGCATCATATTAGTGGCTTGGCGTGTTTTCTCTGTTCTATTTCTGGCTACCATAGCTTGATGAAACAAATTGTGTTCACTGGATTGGGAAGTGATTTTCAATCAAATGAAAACAATTTATCAGAAAACAAGGTATGATGATGATCGAACAGATCGAAAACGTTTAGTACCAATTTTAACAGCTTTTCTTATCTTTTGTCGGCAAAATGTACATAACTCATAAGGTATAGTGTGTTCTGTTCGCCCAGACTGGTAATAAAAAAAAAAAAGTCTGGCCAGTAGATCCGTGATGATGTCTATTGTCGAGCCGCACACTTTGATGCAGTTTCTGCGTCTAGTAATTGGCTTTTTATCAGCTGAAGTTTTACAAACAGTCAGCATCAACTTAATGTAGCTCACTAAGTTGAAACAACGTCGCTTTCAAGGGGACAAGACTCTTTTCTGACCTTGTAAATTGTAAATATATTAGTGACTAATTGTCTAGTTCAGTTTTCAACTGTTGCAATTAGTCAGTGCTCAAAAATATGTAAATTTATTGTATTTTATTTGTTAAATTGTATGTAATAAGAGACACTATTAAACTAATCTTGAATCTTGACAAACTATATTGAAAATATATTTGACACCTATTCTATCATCTTTGTTCTTTACCAGACTGGGGTTGCTGAACTTTTGTGCCAGAACATTCCCAATCAGTCTGGAAAAGATATGGTGTTTTTATTCAGGTACAAAGGTTTTCCTTCACGATCTTGTTCATTTACTACTTTTTTCATAAAAGAACGACGACCTTCCGTAACACGTTTGTTGCGTCAGTGACTAATCAAGCACAAAACTCTTGTGCTTAATTCCTTGTGTTGCAGGTTTTGTTGTGCCATTATCCAGCACGCGCTTGCATCGCCTGAAAATGTTACAACAGAACTGTCTTCGAAGGGAGCTGTTTCAGGTACTGATTTGGCCTGGCCTTGTTTCTATTGCAGACATCACCATCACCAATATCAAAACTTAGCTAATTATTGTTGTATTAAGCTTTTGCAGCTTAAAATGAACGTTTCTAAAAACTGTACCAAAAAGATATCGTGCTCTAAAACTCTATTGTAAAGAAACTGTTCTAAAATCTATTCCACATTTTTGAGATAAAGATAATTATAAACTATGCTTGTATAATAAAAAAAATTGTTAAGATACGCGCGATTACTATACTAGGAATGATTATATACACAAGTCACTAGATAACGGCAACGGAGCTCTCTCATTGGCTCCTGCACAACTTGGATCTCAGCTCATACCCTATGTGTAGCGAAATTCAAGATGGCGGCGAGGCTTGCCCAGCCGACAAAGGAAGAAATTGTGGCTTTACTCAAAAACGTCCAAAAAAGCAAACAAAAATGGAGTCAAGATTCTTTTCGGTACGTTTACGGAAATGAAGAAATACTTCAAGTAATTATAAATTTGAAACAAACATTCATACAAGGCTATACAAAACTCTGGTGTTTGTTTAACGAACTCAAACATGAACACAACTCACAAATAAACTTGCCGGAATAAAGTATCATTCGACTACTGAAAAGAATGTTGATTGATGAATTGTATATAATAAAACAATTATTCCATTCGCTATCGTCGTAATGAGTTGATAGCCAACTCGGCGCTCCGCGCCTCATTGGCTATCAGCTCATGTACGACTCGAGCTCGTGGAATAATTGTTAAATGCACTTCGCATACTACTCAGAACACATATAATAGTACACATTATCCACAAACTTCATGCTTTCCACTCTACGAACGATAGACCTTTTTGGTGTGAGGAAGTCCATCTTGCGTTAAGTAGGTTTTGGGAAGAGTACATGTATTTCTAGTTATAAATTATTTGTTTTTTTTGTTCTGAAAATCTGTTTATTTAAGTTCAGTTATATGCGAGTTTTTCAAAAATATACGAAGTAAACACTAGTTTAGGTTACCACGGAGTTTTTACAATCCATGAAAACCTTGAAATTTCTTGGATGTAGAAAAAAATTCCATACTTAGAGAGTTCTTATACACTAGTCGAGATCTTTGGTTACACTTTAATTGTTTGCCAGATTCCAGCACCAAAAGTAAGCTTTTCTTAAATTAGGAAACTTGAAATTTTACTTGCCGCAGAAGATCTTGGAACCGCTAGAAAGTTACTACAGCGGCCATGAAAAAGTCCTTGGAATTCATGTTGAGCCTGCGGAAGCACTGTTACTAACCAAAGCAAATTTAACCCGAAATGTTGTGAATGCTATGCTTCATATAGTACATACTATATGTATTTTCTAGTATATATAGTAGATAAACTAGCAAAATTAGGGTTTGCTATTCGCAGCTGAAAATTCTGAATAATACGAGTAAGTTCTTTTCTTTCTATATCTTCGATGAGGTCAATATTTCTTTCTCATTTAATACCACAGATTCACTGTGTTATGTTTCTCCCACCGCTGTCAAAAAGGTATTTCATGTGTTACAAGGAGACTCATAGTGTGTTAGTTTAGTTCTGAAGAAGCTTCCATTGGCACAATTTGCTATGCAGTATTCATTCTTAACGATTTAGTTTAATTTCGTTATTATTTTACCCGTTTGAACTCATACAAGTCTGAGTTTGCAGCTGTCCGAGTTTTTGCCGGACGGTATGTATGGAACTGTAGAGTGGTTTCACTTTGGTAAGTTGAAGTGCTGTTAATGACACTTTCTGAGCGATAGCGTAAGAAAGGAATTTGCCCACACGGAGAAAGAAAAAAATATTTCTGACCCCGGTGGGGTTCGAACCCGCAACCTCCAGAACAGATCACCTTTGCTCTTTGAGCTACAAGGCGAGGTTGGAGCTGATCGTGAAAAAAAGATAGTAATTTACCTCAAATGATCTCGATAATAATGGGGAAGTCTGCAAGGTTTGGCTGCTTAGCACTATTATAATTAAGGACATATTGCCGTTTAAATTTGTTAAGTACACATGTAACACAATTCAGCCACTGTAATTTGATTTGTACCGATCTGAGTTTGGGGTTTTAACAGGGAGCAAGAGGGAGATATTCTGTTTCTGACTGTTACGGCGTTACTGAGTCAATACTTTTTTTTTCGTTTTTTACAGTTGTGGTATTTGTCTAACCGACTGAGAAGAGGACAAAACGAACAACTCCAGATGCATCATGATTTGGGTAATTGTTGCCGTGAATTAATGTACATCTCTGTTTTGACTATTATAGAATACCTTAATGATTACGATGCTTTCTGTTAGGGGGGGGGAACCTGATTTTTTGTGGAGGATGTTTCATAAAATAAACACCTAGCCACTGTATGGAGATTTTTTGTTGTCAATCTCTACCTGCCCAAAGGGTGATGCATTCGAAGAACATTTTAGAGGAAAAACTATTTTATCATTTCTTAACTTAACTAATTTTTGTAATCTTTGCAAAATAAAAATCTGAAAATTTCTTTAACGACCGAAGAAAGATATGAAAATTAAGGAAATAAAGATGATTATGAGTACTTCAAATCAATAGAGATGATGATGATTGTCACAATTTTATTTCTTAACACCGTATACCCATAGACGAACCTCTAAAGAATGCTTCATATCTTATTAAAACGGATATGTTCCAGAAGCTAAGAGAGGAAAGTGCCTGTCAGGTTAGTAGTATCACATTACTTCTGTGCAACAGTCACTCGATAAGGTTTCGTTTTTGGATATTTTAAGCTTATAACTGAGCAAAAACTGAAAGGTTATCTGCGGAAAAATAACCAGCGTTAAAGATATTTTAATTGATGAACAAAATTTTGCAAGTTTGTCCTTTCTTAATAATCCAAATATTTTAAGTTAAAATTATAGATCGCTAAATGGCTTGTGTAGCTTTCAGTGGTTGTTTCTATTTTAGTTAATTAGCTAGCACCTTACAATAAGGCTTGTTTTTTCTTCTCTATACTATAATGTTTTAAAATATGGTGCAAAAAAAAAACCCTTTTCAATGTCATTGCCTTAATGAATATACCGTTAACCCTTCGGAAACACTTTTTTTTGTTGTAACTGAAACAGTTTTAGTTAGCACCCAATAAAAAAGCTTGTTTATATAATCGGTATACTTTAATATTGTGAGTTATTGTGCAAATGAAAACTGTTAGTGTCATTGTCTTTTAAAACAGATGTACTAGTAACCCTTCGAAAATACTGGTTTTTCGTTGTTACTGAAACGGTTTTACTTGTTTTGGGTAGCCAAAGCACCTTAACACTGATTTAATTGCTTTTCAAAAAGATTGTGTATCCTGTTAGTGATATTATTTCGTGTTGTCGTTTACAACGATATCGCTGTTAATGACATAACAGGTATTTAATATCGCGTTTTTACAGTACGTGTGCGTGAAACGGCAGACGGCAGGGACGATCTTTGGACTAAATGTTCTCCTGGTCTAGGCTGCATAGCAGCCCATTTTTCACTGAAGCTTCGTATTCTGTGTCTTTTAGAGAAGATGGGGAACATTTTGCAGTCTTAGCAAGCGTTAGTAGTCATGTTTTTCTCTTATTTTCATTCCATCCGTTTTCCGTTTGCCGTATATGTGGTGCTTATTCTTTCTAATGACCAAGCAAGTTCAGCACTTTTAGTGATGCTCAAAATATATGCGTAACTTTTTTCTTGTGGAATTCGTTTTAACAGCATCGTTCCAGTTGTTTGTTGAAATATTTTAAATCAGTACGAGCATGGAACGTAATCCGAGCTCCTTTGTTTTCAGGTTTCTTTCAGAGAGTGGTTATTGTGGGAGATAAGTGTCAATCCGTTTGATGACCTACTGAAAAGTAGCGAGAGGTGAGATGATGTTCTGGTGACTTTCATTGATTATTTACAGGCATTAAGACAGCTTAAAGAAAAGCAACGCAAATTGCATATCTTGTAGAATATGTTTTTCAAAATCCCTGGCTGGAAAGGGAGGCACAATTGCAGCTGGGTTTTTTATTTGAATTAATGGAAAGTGGTGCAGGTAATTTGGGGGGTGGCGAAGGGGGGACAGCGCAATTTACCTGTGAACCCTGATCTAGTTTTGACTTTTGTAAATGAAAAAGAACGTTTTCTTTAGAAGAAAGGGGGTGTGTCGTCTTGATTTTTTGGCAAACCATCACCTGAGACATACATTGCTATCAATTTTGATTTAATAGTTGTACTTGTTGGTGCTTAGATCATTTTTGTACAAACTTAAAAGTAGTTAGAACTTTACGAGACCGTTGCTCCATGGAATAACAATTTTTAATACTTGTCTTGTAGGCAGGACTACCTGTGGAGTACTGCGCATGATCACTTTATACCCCGAGAGGCATCACGTGGCGGGTGTGGCGGGAGTACCGTTTCAGCTTGTAGTGTAGTATTCAATTCACTTATGGATTGCCATGTTAATCGGTAGGTCAACAAATTTATCAAAATAAAAATTTGGGCTTGTACACGTCGTGTATAACCTCTAAAGTAATAATATTCTACAAACTCATTTTCAAGGCTTCGAAAGTAAAGAATTTTATTTGGGTCATGGAAAGTTATGTAATATGAAAATTGGTATATTTCATTATCGCTTTGTTTCTCTTATTAAAGATACACATATACCTTTTATTAGCCGAGTGCGAGGTCCGTACGGCAAAGTATGGACCGAGTTTTTCCTTCCTTTTATGGCCCAAGCGCGAAGCGTGAGGGCCATGAAAACAAGGAAGGAAAAAACGAGGATCCATAACTTGCCCTACGGACCGAGCAAACGAGGCTAATAAGATGTTTATTATATGGCTTTGTTGATTATTCCGGTTTTAAAAAGGTGATCGAGAGCTAGCGGTCCGTACGGCAAAATCTACGGACCTGGAATTGACCAATCACAGCACGCGAAATCAGTCAGCCATATAATAAATATATATATACTTCCTGGCCTGCAAATAGTGATATCTGGTCTATGCAGAACATAGGTTTACAATAACTAAGAACAAGAATTAAATAAGGGGAAAAATATTAATAATTATACGATAATGGTTACTACAAAAGTTGTATCAAACATGGGTTATTTTGCTGTTAGAGTTATGAGCGAGACGAAACAGGAGCTCTACTCAATTCATGTACAGGAAGTGGATAATCTCATCCAGCGGATAAATCCCAATTTGCTCATTGTCAAATCAAAGTTAAGAACGTATCAATTTTATCCGTTTTATAGGGATTTATCCACTGGATAAAGTTATCAACTCTTAGTACAACCGGTCCAAGAAATCTAGATTTCGATGAGATTTCATCTTCTGGTAAAAAAAAATTAGCCGTACATTTCCTAAAGATTCAGTTACCAGTGTTTCCTATCTGGAACACTATAACTGTGCTGGAAAAAGCTCAAATTTAGGGTAGATTTTTTTATCGCCAGGAAAAATGTGGTGAAAATTTCAGAAGACAAAAAGATTACGAATCCTCACTAAAGAAATGTTCACGTCCTTGAGCATTGTAAGCCAGTACGATAACTTAAAAATTCCGCTGAAATATTTGATTAGGTAGAAAAAGATTAACAACTTTTTCCTCCAGCAGTTGTCTTTTTGATTCGTTTTCTTAGAAATATCCAGTCGCATCAACCTTGTTTGCCTTTGGATAGACCGATTGGAAGCAAAGAGGCTGTGACAAAACTTATGCAGGTGAACTAAAGTCTTGCTTCTTTGCATTTAGAATATCTACCCTTGAACTGACAAAACCTGTTTATCTACTTGAATAAACAAACGTCACAGCAACTTGTGAAATTTGTATTTTAATCTGTTGTTCTGAAAGTCCGTTCTGCATGCACTCGAATATTTTTGCAATGTTTGCTAAGCAACGGTTTAGAATACAATAACATCTAACTCTTCAACTTCGTCTTCGGAGATTGTATTTATGAGTGATACATGAAAATCCACACATAGTTTAACGGTCACCTTTTTAAATTGTTGTTATACCCTAGTATTAGTTATTCAGCATAGGAGAGCCGTCCAGTGGAATGCTAAAAAACATTTTTATTGTTATTTTTGATTATTAAACTTAAAATTCAATTAGTTTTGACGTTAAAAAGTTTAAGTTCAAGTTCAAGTTCAATTTTACTTGTACTTGCCATCAATATTATTAACTAGTGTTGTACCAAAGGAATTAAATTAAAATATAACAGGAGAAAAAAGAGTTACATTCATGGATGTTTAACTGAAATGGTGCATTTTGAGGTGGTTTCGCCACAACCACACTGCATTGGAAACTGCATGGCGTGTTTCTTTGTCCTTAGTTTAGATATCCGTCTATAATGAAAATAATGAAAAAACTAACCTTTCTGTCAGGTTACACAACAGATTTATTGGGGATTATTTTTTTCAGGAACTTGTACTTCTTCTGCCAGGTGTCAGCAGTCAAATGATGTCTTCACAAGCAGACACTGCCCACGACCAGTGGTTGTTGAACACTTTCTTCTCAAGGCTTGCTAAGGTTTAGGATCTTTCATTGTCTTTAGGCCAGAATTACCAACTTTTATTGACGTTAAAACTAGCTAAGACTGTGCACTTGCATGTATACAATTATGGTTGACAGGTAGATGAAGTAAGAACTGAGAACATGTCATTCTTAGTTAGGGTCCGGTGCGAAATGGTTTAATAGAGTAGATAAGCGTTTTCTTGGCTAATTTTGAAGTAACTAACCTTGTGTTTGAAGGGGTAACTAGTAAGCTTTGGCCGCTTGGCATTAATAAGCATACAAAGTTGTAGTTTTAATGTGGTAAATTAAAATTCTATCTTAATTACTCAAGACCAGCTCCTTTTTGGCTTTGCAGCAAAGTTGATAGAGCAACAGTGATCTCCAGCTAATCCGAGTCCTTGGGAGGCAAGGACGTCTGCAAAACCGTGTAGCATGTCGTTTCAAGCGCCATCCGCAAGACAAGGCACAAATAAAAATTATACATTTAGTGATTTACTTTTCGGTGTCTAAAAGACTTTTAAAATCTTTTTTCCAGAAGTTCCTTAAAGTTGACTCCTAATCCAAAGTACTGCTTTAAGAGCAGGCTTAATGATATACAATTTTGCATTTTTGATGGATTTCACAGGGCCAGGTTTTTGTCGCTTTCTTCTTTTGGACTCGTTTTCCTTTCTAGGGCTATCGCTCACTGAGAACCATTTGGGATATTTACACGGCACTTCAACTTACCACATTTGACCACTATAAAAAAGATTGATGCGCTTTCCAATAACTTACCAATCCTAAAATAATCACCTGTAACTAGATAAGTTACTTTATTTCTATAACCCATATTTTTTCGTTTTGTTCTAGATTAAAGAAGAAAGCAAAGTTCGAAGACTAAACCAGGCAACAGTGACTTTTAGCTTGAGCAGAGAAGTAGAAGAGTTTTTGCGGTAAGAAACTATGAACCTGTTTAGATCGGGTAGCCTTGTCAGTTTTATAATGGAATTGTTATTAACAGAACCCTGTACAGTACTTATAACACACCATACACTTAATTCATAAAGCCTGGAGCAAGCATGAAGTCGAGGCTTGGTAGGCTAGGACAAAAGAATACTTTTAAAAAGCATTCTTTTGTCCTGGTCTACCAAGCCTCGACTCCATGCTCGCTCCAGGCTTTGTGAATTTGGTGTATGTTTCTATTAATAATTAAATAATGTAGTTCCAATGGCAGCGAATGGCTTACGAAAAGTTTAAAAGTCTGAATGCGTATAATTATTATAAAACTAGTGACTTTCTTGAAGATATAAACAGTTGAAGAGAAGTTTGGAGTTGGCCGTTCATTCTGAAACTACAATTTTTCGCCGAGTGCTTCGTCCTCCACGAAGCTTCATTTGGAGGGTTTCGTCAAGAAAACAGATCCATCTACCATGGCAACCGTATGTTCTCCTGCGGTATTAAACATGAAAAAAGATATGGAGTTGTTTGTATTCATGCTCTCATTTAATTTGTTTGCCCATCTTCTCCGAACTGTTTCAGGGTGTCATGGAGGAAGAGATGCTTGAATGAATGGGGGAGGAGACTTTTAAAAATGTTATTCGCTTCTATTTTCGATTTGGAAATTTCCTGACTCACCGTTTTCTTATCAACAGATCCTTAATTGAAATAGTCAGCTTTTGTCTCTTTTAAGATCATGTGGGAAATCCTTTTCTAAAATAATTGTCACAAGATCTCAAGTGGAGCAACAAAATCTTAACTGAGGGAGAACTTTTATCAGAGAACCAGCGAAACTCTGCATGCATGATTTGGAAACTACACTACAGCTCCATTAAGCTGACAGTTTATTTTACACTCCACAGCATGCGTTTTTACTAATGCGTATTTGCGTAGCTTAAGATTCCTCAGTATGGGGCGAAATTGTGTTGTATGACCGTATTTTGTTTCATAAATTCGACAAAATTACCAAATTTAGTCCCCATAGAGAACTGGGAAAGCACTAATTTTGCATTGGATATGTGATGTATTGTGACACAATTTTTTGTCCTGATTTAAGGATAACGATGCTCCTACCTCCCCACCTACTGTTCAGTAACGCGACAGGATTCAATGCGAAGCCAAGGAAAAATGAAAAGATTGTGACATTTGTTAACAACTATCTGGTAAGATCTCAGCTTTGGCTGCAGGTATCCCTCTGTTAGCAGATGGTTGAGTGAGACCAACACCAGTAATAACAAATACCTTGCATCAAAAAGTGAAGAAGCAGGTAAAACTGAACTGATAAGAAGCTACAAGGTTAGAAAAGGAAGACTGTACTATTTTCATTCTTTGTTTGTATACGAGTTTCTTTTTTTCTTTCAGAAAACTTATCAGAGTGAGCTGTGTTGTCTACGGTTGAATGTAACATCTCATTTGCTTAAAGTACGTACACCGCCATGACTGAGGCACTTTGAGCCACCCGTTTCAATATGATATGCACTTTCAGTCGCACACAAGTGAGAGTTATTATTATTTATCATTATTACTATTATTATTATTGTTTTTATTATTATTATTATTATTATTATTATTGTTATTATTATTATTATTATTATTACTATTATTATTATTATTATTATTATTATT
>JAOBRG010036567.1:8096-22488 GCA_027574985.1 Umimayanthus nakama | reverse complement strand
GAGTTTTTCTGCGCTGTGAGCAACAAGGGCAGCATCATCAGCAAAGAGAAGGTCACGCAGGGTTACTTTGCGAACTTTGGTCTTTGCCCGAAGGCGTGCGGGGTTGAAGAGTTTCCCATCAGAACGAGTACGTAGCAGGTTGCCTTCTTCAGTGGATTTGAATGCATGATTCAGAAGAACAGAAAAGAAGATGTTAAATAGAGTTGGGGCCAGCACGCAGCCTTGTTTCACGCCGCTGCTTATGTTGAAAGCCTCAGACATGCTTTCGTCGTATTGCACAGTGCCCCGTGTCCCATCGTGGAACGACTTGATGAAGCTCAAGAGTTTTGGAGGGCAACCAATTATGGGCAATTAGGTCGATAAACGCAATGTAGAGGAGTTGTTGTTGCTCTTTGCACTTCTCCTGAAGTTGCCTCATTGAGAAAATCATGTCCACAGTCGACTATTACTATTATACTATTCCTATTCCTATTCCTATTACTGTTACTAATGCTAATTCTAATATTACTATTACTATTACTGTTACTATTATTATTATTATTATTATTATTATTATTATTATTACTATTGTCATTACTGTTATAATTTTTATTATAATAATTACAAGGAGAGAGCATGCTCACTAAAACTCCGAAATATGATCAATAAAGGAGCCCTCTCTCTCACCTGAATCCAGTTACGTGGGTTGTTTGAGCTGGAGCACCAAGATCCCCTCTTGTTATTAAACCTGGCAGCACTGGTTTTTAGTGTAGCATGGCCGTTCGTGTTGAAGGCCGTGATCTTTTTATCTGTAATCCCACCACTCCCCATTCCCAGAGCTTCGCGGCATGCTGGTGGCGAGGGGGGCTTGAAACCTGCAATTGGAATGTTGTTTATAAAAATCAGGACTCGAATACAAAACTTGAGGGTGCGATAGTCAACTTCACGGTTCATGAAAGGTAACCAAGCCTCTACATGAAATCGAGGCAAAGATTGTCCTGGCACAGATAAAGAAGCGGAAATAATTATCATAAGAGAGAAACTTGTTAGCATGCCTATTATTTTCACTTCTGTAACTGTGTCAGAACAACCTTGATAGACAGATTTTATTGAGCTTTAAAAATGCAGCAATCTAACACTGAATTACATTAAAACTTTACAGGTGATATAATATTTTAAAACTATAGTATAAAAATTAGGAAGTGGATAACTAAAATTACACGATAAACTATGGAAACTATGCTCAATTAAAATTTACCTACAACTACTGTATATAAAAGTGTTTTTCAATCTATTTGTTTTGGCTCCTAGAAGGTGGTATGTTCTGTCATTTCTTAACGAGTATTTGGACTGGTTTCTGGTTGGGAGGAGGCTGTGTAGCTTATGACTGGGGTTTGAAATAACATCATTAAAGAGCTTTCGTTGGAAAATGGATGGGCTTTTATCTGAGGGGACTTATAAGTGGGATTTTTATTACGGCTTCTTGTAGAAGCCTGATAACCTTATCAGGAACTGTGAAACGGACTACCGTAAAATCCCATTAATAAGCCCATCCCCCGGATAAAAGTCCATCCATTTTCCATTATTCCGCGTATAAGCCCGTCCGGATATAAGCCTTCCCCCCCGTTTATAAGTCCATAATCTGTATAAAGATTTTTGAGTTTCATTGTGTTCTGTTCCAGTTGTACCAGTCGCACAAGTCGATTTTATAGATGCTTTTGAAAAAAAGTGTCCATTTATTGTGACGCATTATAAATGTATTAAAAATGTAACTCACAATCTAATGGTAGGTTAGCTTTAATTCGTTTCTCAGACACGTTTTTCTCGTTGTTTCGAAACATTTTTTTAATTCCGCTTATAAGCCCACCCGGGTATAAGCCCAGGATTTATAAGCAGTATGGCTTAACGCTACGAACACGCTTTCTTTGCGTTTTTTTTCTTTCTTTGTTAAGGTTTGCGTTCTTCAACAATAGGGTTTGGGTTACTTATGTTGTCTTTTATCCAATGAGATCTTTCGTTCGTAGAGTTAAAGGCGACCCCTTATAAGTGGGAATTTACGGTATTGCACTGAACTGGTACTGGTTTGCACTGTAGCTGTTTCGATTGGAACAGTTGGCTTCTGTTAATCGTGTTATCAAATCCTAAGGGCATTGTGGAATCCTTTGTTTTACGCTGAGTAGAACTTTCGTTAAACAGGTTCAATCTCTCACCTGTTCGGCAACCATACAGCTCGAAGCGCATCGAAATGTGACCGTGCCAAGTTTGAGGGTGAATACGTATGTATTTCGCAATTACAGCAGGTCTAATCTCGTTAATAACCACTGTAAATCGGTCGTTATTTCCGTTGAAGACCTGCAAATAAAAAAGGAAGAGTTTGTTACATATCATAAACGACACATGGTCAATTAGACGTTTTACAGCCACATACTAAAGATCAAACCTCCTCTACCTTGATGAATTGTGAAGTTAGCAAAAATAAACAGTTTGCGCCAGTCGACGCCATTTGACAGTTATTTTTGTAACTGTAAAGCCATAGGAAATTAGTGCCTGTTCCACGCTTTTTTCTAAGAACGAGGCTCAAATTTGGCCAAAAACTAAGAACAACGTAAGAGCATTCAATGCAATGTGCAATGTACTTTTCTTAAGGTTACCAATCATGTTAGAACGGATCAAAACTTCGAAATGGCAATTTTTACAGAACATAAATTTACATGAAATGAACTTCTAGTCACAAAAAATTGTTTTTCGATATGTCTAATAGTTTGCGAGATACGACGAACGAAAGTTTTTACCGGGAGTAAAATTGTATGACGCGCGGTGTACTTTAGGAGTGATTTTCTCGAAACATGTTTTGGCTAAAACTATGAAAATGTAATAGTTCAATGCTCCCTTAATTTTTAAATACCAAGCCGGCAAATTGGGCAAATTGATAAAACAATAGCCGAATTTAAGGGGAATTTTGAAATTCTGATTCAATTGTTTTTTATGACTCAAACAGTGCAGTTTTGTATGCTGCAAATATGGATTTTTCTTTTATTGCTTGCAGAAAAATAAAGATAATTTCAATCAAAAATCGCCAGGACGGATCTAGAGCGCAGATGGTACTAAAACTGGTAAACAAACTACAAATGGCGTAGATGAAGCTGACAGCCCCATTGACATCCATAAGTGAAATGGTAAGTTTGAATTATGAAGCTTGCATTCGTTTACAAACAAAACTTGAAAAAAAACGATCACCATCATCTTGATAATTTTACAAGCTTCCATTGATATACAGGTTTATGGGTAACCGATGCGTATTAACGAAGTTACATATGAAAAACTGAAAACACCGCTCAAGGTGAACGGTAACCTTAATAAAGTTCTATTATTTTCCTCAAACTCCACCGTGTTTCGAGCGTTGAAATACTTCAATTTTTTCGGCTTGATGATCTATTTTAGGAATTATTACTTACTGTTGCTGTTCTTATGAATACTTTTAAAAATAAGAACAGGTTAAACACAATTGAGGCTAAGTTTTTCCTAAAAAAATTAAGAACAATGAGGCTTGGCCAAAATTTACTGGTTCGTATCTCTAAAACAACCATGTAGATTTAAACTGTTTTAGCAAAAACGTTTGTTCTGAGTATCAATTCAATAAAGAGCTGAAAAAATTAGTGATACCTGACCTACCTTAGTTCGCCGGTTCACCTTGTGCCATTCCCAGAAGATGCCATCCTGGCTGTACGAGATGGCAAATCGGGTCACCCACTGGTTGTAATCCTGTCTCCCCTGAGTACCAATCTTTGTCACCTTCACGGCTTTTTGGAATCTAACCTTCAGATACTTTTCAACATAAAATATTTTGTGAAAATACAGTAACCGATGAAGAACAACTCAAGAAAAAATCACATGTGTTCTTACCAACATTATCGTTGTCGAAAAAACAACTTACAGTAAGTTAAATTTTTCATTAAGTGCTTGCCATTGAAAGTTAAGCCAGATACACGCCTTCTTTCTTTATAAGAACAACCAGGCTGATATTTGGCTTAATCTTTTAAGCAAATATTTGGGAAAAATTAAGAACACCCAAAGGCTCAGCAAAAATTTACTAGTTCTTTTGAAAAAAATAGCGTGTAACAGATGATGTTATTATGGCATTGAAGATGACTCTAAAGGATTGCAGATTAGATAAAAGCCTTGAACCACTGCAACATACGCGCTAGTTTTATCATGAAAGGTTGCAACAGAAGAGTTGGCCGCCGGTTTACTTTTAGGTAAAGTAATGGAAAGTAAAATCACCGCAGCTGGAGGGCTAACTTATGTTTCTTTTGTTTTTTGTTTTGTTTACTACAAGGAAACTTTACGTTAAGTATAAAAGAGCAGCTAGAGTTAATTACAAAATTTGTGGTGGCTTTGTGGTGGTAATGGTCTGTGGTGGTGTGTGGTGGTGGTAGTGGTAGTGGTGGTGGTGGCTTGGTGGTGGTGGTGGTGATGGTGGTGGGGAGGGGGGGGGAGGGGGTTACTGTCAATTGCAATCTTCGCCTCTCCTTGAATTAAAATGATAACGTGCTTCTCTTTAACGTGGTTTGTGGAAAAACAATTAAAACTAAGTAAAAAACACTAGCAAACGAAGCTAATTACAAACGTAGGTAACTTCTAAAACCCTTACTCTGAAATGTCGACGAGAACTCTGTCAATAAAAACTGTCCTGAGTTCCAACCGACATTTATGACACTGCAAAATCGCTTAATTTGGAGCCATCACAAGAAACTTTGAAATTCAAAACATTGCACTCCCCCCCCCCCCCCCACCCCGCCAGAAAAAAAACAACAAGAGATACAGTTCGGAATTCTGGGAAACGTTTGCTAGCAATTCATTATTTTAAGCAATTTTTTAAATCATTGTATCCAGGCCAACTCAAAATTTTACTTTTATAAAGAAACAGCAAACCAGACAATAAAAATACGAATTTAAATCAGTTTCAGCAAGAAATAACTATTACTATAGCTAAAGCGAAATTGCAGTTGTATAACATATTTTGCAAAAAATATCATGATTAAATCCAACTCTAGCAAAGGTTCCAGAGTATTTGGGGGGGTCGGGGGGGGGGAGGGAGATGTTGTACCGCAGTTATCTTGAACTGAAACCACGGGTCGACTGGACTGTAACACGCAGAATTATTTTGATAATTTCGAACCTGGTGAACGTCATTACGTTTCGCCGACCAGGACCCAGTCCTACCGCCGCCAGCATGAAAGTGAAGCCTGGCATTTTGAGCTCGGTGACCGCTGTTCAGATCGGTTCCTGATATCTCAGCGTCCTTTATACGACCGCTCTGCATTCCCAAGGCTTCGCTGCATTGTGGGATGGGAGGCGGTGTAAAACCTGTGAGAATATGTTATATTAGAACACATGTTGTGTTTGGAATTGAAAAACATTTTGTTTTCGCTCGTGTTGACATATTTCATATAAAAGATTATTTAGGGATATACAAAATGAAAGATCATGTCATATTAAAGCGGCGTGGTCCAGTGGCTTAAAGTCTGGTCCACACTTGAGAAATAAGCACAAGCACAAAAACAAGCACAAAAGAGGGGAGTTCACACACGTGAGACAAGCACAAGAAAACAGAAAATACGCATGCGCGTTATTGACCGGTAACGACAACAGGGCCCAGTTGTTCAAAGCCCGATTAGTGCTAATCCTGGGTTAACTCTATAGATTTTGTTAAGAATTAATCCAGGATTAGTACTAATCGGGCTTTGAACAACCGGGCCCAGAGTTGTTCACGTATTTTCACACTGGTTAAACAATCAAGATAAGAATAAGCACAAAAAATGTTGTTTTTCTTGTACTTGTGCTTTTCCTAATTTGTATTTGTTCAAACTGAGATTTTCCTGCGCTTGTGTTTGGTCTTGTGCTTAGTTAGCTCTATAGGTTTTGTTAAACTGGTTAAACAATCAAGATAAGAATAAGCACAAAAAAGTGTTGTTTTTCTTGTACTTGTTTTTTTTTTATTTTTTAATACTTTTTATTTTTACATAAATGTAGTGTTTACAGCTTACAAAACCGTATAAGAGATAGAGGTTTTTTCTTCTAGATATGACTTTATAAGCATAACTAACTAATTAAAAATGAAAATGAAAACACAAAACAAGAACAAAACAAAAAACTATATATAACTGTTTGAGAATAATATTGAAAATATCTGTATACGCGCTAGCTTACAAGTATGTTTATATTTGCAGCCAAGTTGCAAGATTGTCCCATTTGCAATAAAAGGATTCTAAAGCTCCTCTCCTTTTTGCAATGTTCAATTCTATTATAAGTGTCTTTCGTAAATTTGCTAAAAAGATGTTGAGAAAGGGTTTTACATGTTTTGCTCTGCAAGTGTAAATCGTTTGTTTGCCAATTAAAACAATATGGTTAATAAGTTTGAAGTGACTTACATTGAAGAAACCAAAAAGAACATTGAATTCGTTCAAAAAGCCAACGTTTATTTGAAATTTTCTTGAACTTGTGCTTTTCCTAATTTGTATTTGTTCACACTGAGATTTCCCTGCGCTTGTGCTTGTTCTTGTGCTTAATTATTCTGACTACACAAGGCTTTAGCTAGACTTGTAACCCGGAGGTCGCAACTTCGAGTCCTCTGCCTGTCGGCAATGGTGTTGTAAATGGCCTTCTAGCCAGCGATCCTGCCAGCTAGGGTTTTTAACACTCATGAGCCGAGTTATTGTGTATATCATACCTGACTTAAAGCTGAAAAGCCCCTTGTGGGAAGCTGTCATAAGAAAGTTTTCCTTTTTATAAAATTTTCGCTATTAAGCATTTCGCAGGTGCCATAGTATCTTCATAGATCCTTCTAGTTTAAATAGACACGTCTTTCTTCAATTTACCAAAAATACTTCAAAAGTATAAAATGGCGTCTTTTTGATAAGTCTGACAAAAAATAAATAATTTAAGGTGTAACCTAGCGGCTACTAAGAAAACCCAATATTTTCTCTTGTCTTCCGTGTGTAAGAATTTGCTTACATTTTCGTGATTTGATTCTTCTATTTTAATAAAGTGCATCACAAACTTTAGATTTATTTAGTACCCTTTGTACTGATAAAGAGCAAGCCCGAATTACTTCTTAAGCCCGGCTTTACATCTGTACGCCAATATTAATAAACTGAAAGATGTTTTGGATGATTGCCAAAAGCAAAAAAATAAAATCGTAGTTCTAGATAGCATCAGAGTTATGAACTTTGATGTACTTTTATTTCCAACCCATACATGTATGTAAGCTGCTTGAAGTTTTTTCACGGAAGTTAAGACACTTTTTAAAGTGTAAGACAGCCAATCCAGTGAGTAGATGTTAGGTTTGTCTAGTTATTTCAAACTGGCTGTGGAGGATTTCGAAACGTCGGAAAACTGGTAAGCGTTTTTATTTCGATGACAGTAACAGTTTTTTGTTTGCACAAACATTATAAATTTTTACAAAAATAAAAGATTATAACTAATAATGTTTCATTGATTTCTGCAATTTCGTAAAAACTTTGAATCTACTAATAAGTGTTTTTTAAAAAAAGCTTTTTGAGTGACAATTACTGCTACCATAGTTACCTGTGTGACAACCATAGAGCTCCGCCCTCATAGATATGTGAGATTTCCAAGACAAAATGTTGAATCGGACAAAGCGAGCTACTATTGCGGGCTCAAGCTTGTGGGCCAAAATTGTACCTTGGTCGCTGTTCCCTTTGAATCTCTTGAGATCCAACAAGTGATAAAAACAAACAAACAATCACAGCTTGTATTAGGAGTTAGAACAACAATATCTTAAAAAGTATAAGTTCTCAAATATTGTCTTGCATTTTATTGGTGCTGTTTGTTTTAATTCTATTTAATTTATTTGTAGTATAGTTGCTTTTACGTTATAATGTTTTGTTCGGTTTTGCTATTTGAGTTGTATGTTTCGATGTTCTTTTATCTTAAGTATTTATTCTGATCTGTTTCACATCGTTTTGTGTTATTCTGCTTGCAATATATATACAATACTGTTCAAACAACAACCTAACTATAAACATTAATAGTAATAATAATAATAAAAACAAAAACAATAGTAACAATAATAATGAATGTCAGTTTATAAGCAGCTTCTCTCAATTCTTGGTTTGTACTCAATCTCCAGGAATTTAAACGACAAAGGGTAAGGCGGTTTTGCTGGTGTTCACAACAAAAGAATGTAATTACAACTTTATTGCTGTTGAACACCAACAAGGCAGTTATGACGTCACATGCAAACCAAGAAAAGTACTTAAGAATACATCTACTAGTTAAAAAGAAAACAAAACAAAAAACTACTGTGTTCTTACTATAAGCAAAAAATGTTTTTTTCTGACAGTGTAGCTTCCGAAGTTGGCAGAAATAATTGTTTTCTCGGCACAGACCAGGAGACTGGGTCCGAGTAAGGAAAGGGATTATGGGATTGACTAGAAGTATATAATCTAAGCGCGGGAAATTGTGCTTCATCCTCATTTAAGCACGTTTTCTTGTGTGATTCATGCAAAGTCCAAATTTTTGAAACCTTTGCCCCCAGAGTTGGGAGCATTGCAAGTGGTCACTACCAGCAGGTGGGGTTAAACGTTCCCTTTATCTACAAATGGTCTTGGTTTTCGTGTCAGGCAATGTCGTACTAGGTTTATGCTTTTTCTTATCACTTATCGTTTTCGTGATCGAAAGTGTATTAATGATACAGTAAATACCCATGAGTAAGAACCTAGATTTTCCAGGGTTAGCCTGAACAGGTTCTTACGTAAACATAAAGTTAGGGTATCTAGGTTCTTAATAGGTTCTTAATTTCTTGCAAAAAATATGTCGTTGTTAAGACGATTTAAGTGATCAGTACCCATAAATTTGCTTACCTAATGAATTGAATTCACCGCATACTGGATGGTTTATTTTCAAATGTTCATCATTCAATAATGACAGTCATGGAAATCAGGTGATTTGTTTTCAAATTAACAATTGTAAACATGTTATAGTTTTTAAAATTAGAATTGAAATGTAGCGACTACTCATCCAGAGTGATCATACATTCATTATACCATTTCTCTTTAATAAGTAAAGATTTTAAATGCTTTTTGAAAAAAGATTCTTTCTCCAAATTTTAGGCTGAAGAGTTTCTTACATATAGGGGGTCTATATTCAAAGTTTTAGCCTAAGAGATTCTTAAATCTTACGTTCTTCTTCGTGGGTGTTTACTGTGTATATATGCAATGATCAGCATTTGTAATAAATTGAACCGTTTGAGACGGTGAAGTGCTTATCGAGTTGATCTGTATATCTACAAGAACTACGACTTAATCAAATAAACTGGCGCTGGGTTTCTAGCTGACCTACGCTGTACAGGCCCCTGTAATTTTTGAGTTGTTGAAGATTGTTTGTCTGTATCTGTGCGAAGTGTAGTAAATTAATTACCATGTATATACAAAATGGTAAAGTCTATGTAATTATACGTAACAAATACAGATTAAGGTAGTTAACTTGTTTACTGGTCTTCAACTCCACGATCCGGTAAATATTAGTCGATAGTCACTCACCTTGCGGTTGGCGTAAGGGGTGAACACACCACCGTCATAGCTGTAGGAAAGGAAGTATGACGTCACCCACTGAGAAGCCTCTCTGCGGCCTTGCGTTGAAACTCGCGTAACCTTGGTTATCTTTAGAAGTGACAACAATGTTGTTAAAAAACAATGTAAATATCAGAAGAGAAGTTATAATTGGTTACTAGGAAACTAACAACTTGATGTAGGGTGGAGATGGGGACGACCCACCAGACACTCTTGGGTGGAGTGCAAGGATGACTCGGGAAAAAATATTGTTCAACTCAAATAGAACTAACGACAGGATTAAATACTACTAATATCTGCAAAAGGTGACATATGAAAAGAATAAACTTCTCAGAGACAGCACCTTATAGCTACTAGTATAAGAAGGTAAGTGCTTTAGTTGTGAACTGAGGAAAATGAAAAGAGTGCCCACTTTGAACAGCAATTATCTCATAAATGAGAATCATTGCGTATTTCAGACTCTCTGTTTTATACCTTTTAGCTCCAGCCAGTTTATCAGCTTGGATTATCTTCGTACATTATTCACAAAAATAGGTTGTTTCGTCATGAAAAAAACAGTTGATCATTCACACAAACTATCTAAGATGAAAAACAAATCTCACAGCGTGTTTATAAGCAAATTATAGAGATTCGTTAGGAGAATATAGCAACATGTCACATGTCGTCTTTAGGGCTAAAAAGGTTAATCAATCTCAACACCTGCACTCTCTACCTTTCCGAGATCAATCTGCAACCATTGCCCCTGATCATTAAACCTGGAAGACCACGACCCAGTTTTTCCGCCCTGGTTTACGAAATTCAGCCTGGCGTTGGACGGTCCATGTTTGCTGTTCGCCTCACTAGACGCCGTTATTGCGCTGTCTGGGATTGTACCATCTTCCAGTCCCAGCCCGTGGGCACAGCCGATGTCCGGAATGTCAAACCCTTTAGTAGCAAACATTAGCAGTTGTTCAATTCAATCATATATCGATATTACTTTATTGGGTTCTTTTTTCAATATCAACTATATAAAAATAGGCACACATTATACGTACCTGTGGCTACTGCTACAACGGTTGTTTTCTTTGGTCACACGATCGGCACGTGTTGAAGTTCTTATTCAGTTTTTGGACAACACGATTAATAAATGAGACTGAATCTTCACATACGGCGTATTGCTGATCTTCCAAACGTGAAACAGTCAAAAAGTATGTTTTAACTTGGTGAAACTATCGTGATCATGTAAGTTTTTCACAAAATAAAATTTTAGTGTCATGTTTTTCAATGTGCGTGACAGTTTCGTTCACTGATTATGCATAACTTTTAAAACCCCAGAAAGACGTGACTCCTTGTACAGCCATGCATCTACTGTTGTCTGTATTTTTAACCGATTGTTCTCACTAGAATGTCGTATTTTCAAATAAAATAAATAACATCTTTTGTTGGCCAGTGTGACCGTAGAGGACCGGTGAACTTTGAGCTAAAACAAACCAAACATGGCATGTTCTTTCGTCCTGCGAAAATATGCAGTCATTGGCAAAATGTTTGCTGAAAAACAAATAAAATGAACGGCGAGTGTGCCTAATAACCTGCAGTCAAAACAAAGACAGCAAGATTCTTAAGGTTAGCGTTCACGTTGGAACGGATAAAAATATCGAAACTGAGATCTTCGCAGACTAAAATGTTTGTCAATACGTCTAAAAATGGCTGCCTAGTTTCTAGCCCTTATGGTTATTGTAGGTAGCTAATACCCAATTCTCAAGATTGGCAGAGAGTATACCGTAGTTTTATTTTCTATCAATCTTTTTATCTATATCACATTCATGTAACTACACTTTGTAACTCTGGGTACAAATAAAAGGTCTTCTTCAATAGTCTGCGAGATATGACGAACGAGAGTTTTCACCGGAAGTAAAATTGTATGACGTGCGGCGTACTTTAGAATTTCTCGAAACATGTTTTGGCAAAAACTGCGACAATACAAAGGATCAATGCTCCTTTAATTTTTAACCTCATGCCGCCAAATTTGGCAAGTTTGTAAAATAACAGCTGAAGATGAAAACCGTCTTGGCGAATTTTGAAACTCCACTCCAAATATATTTTTTTATGACTCAATAACGGCAGTTTTGTACGCTGCAAATAGATGAATTTTCTTCAAATGCCAGGAGAAAATTTATGAGGCGTACAATTAAAAATCGCTGGAACGGAATAAAAGTGAAAATTGTGCTGAAACTCACAAAAAAACTAAAAATGGTTGAAAATCAAACTTATAGCCCCACCGACGTCTAGAAGTGAAATAAACAAAATCCTTATCAGAGTGTAAAGAAAGAGCGAATACGTCATCTACAGCTGAGAATAATGTCTGGGTGACTTTCGAATGCACTGTCTTAATCCAGGATCACTACAAGCGATGCAGCAAAGAATTTTTTAAGTCGACAAGTTGAAGTACTGAGCACATGAAACGTTGTTGCAATCAATATAAATTCGACAACTGTCGAAAATAAATCGAAAACATACCAGGAACATCGGTTTGTTCATATCCGTTGTCATTTGGTTTTCGAAACAAAACATCGTAGCTCATTCGAGAGACTGAAAACCGGTTTACTATCGATTAATGTAGCAAAAGCCGACAAAAAATCAAAGATTGGAGTAGCATTATGCACGCACTTACACAAGCGATGTCATAGTGGCTTCCCGCCTGGTTGCCAGGCAGCAGCCACAAAAATGTTCTTAGGAAAAGTAGTTTACATACCTGAGTAACAGCCATAAAACTCGGATCGCATTGAAATATGGCCGTTCCATTGCTGCGGATGAATCCTTATGCACCGAGCAACGACAGGGGGGTCAAGTGTTGAGCTCACAACGCGGTGTCTATCGGTGCTTCCTGGAAAGACCTTTATGAGAGTTAAGAATAAAGAGGTATATGCATTATTTTAGCCCAACCAGAACCACTTTGATTCCAGGGTTTTCCATAAGGCTCTGGTACTTCTTAAGAAAAAGTCTGAGATGGAGATTGCTAGCAGTCCTGGGTTTGTTTGGCGACAAATTGTATATGGGCAATATAAATGGTCGCTTTTGATTGGCGAAAAAAAGTCAATTAAATTCTAGTTGAGTCCCTCTTTTCTTACAAAAGCACAGATTTTCAATATCTTGCCTTTCTCTTACTATTAAAACTAGCTGTGAATTGCATGCTTTCACTTTTTTTTAAATGATATTGTTTTTTCTTTAAAAAAATATGAATTTGTTTGTTAATATTCCTAGTTCCTGTACAAATTCTAGATCTGTCCCTTTACAAATACTCTCTCACACACTGTCCGTCCGTCTGTCTGTGTATGTCTCTCTGTCTGTTTGCCTGCCTCTGTTTCTGTCTAAGTCTCTGTCTACGTGTCTGTCTGTCTGTCTGTCTGTCTGTCTCTCTCTCTCTCTCTCTCTCTCTTTATCTCTCTCGTTTGCTCTCTCACTCGCTAAAATATGGCTCTCAATCGGCACAAAACAAGGGAAAGAATTACGTACCGTTGTTCGACCATTCTGTTTGTACGGCTGGAAGAGAGCGCAATCGTAGCTGTAGTCGATAGAGTACCTGCGAACCCACTGATTGGCGTCATATCGACCCTGTACCGCGACCCGTGTCACCTGCGTCCATTTGCCAAAGTCAACCTACAGCATATAAGGAATAAAGGACTCAAATGGTTACATTTTAAACCTTGTAAAACAGGTTAATTACTGTAGTTCTTGCACCAAGAATGGGGTTGACAAATAGGTTCTGAGTTTCCATAAACGATTTTATTAAACACCAGCACTTGATATTGAATTTCTGGTAACCTGATTTGCTCTCTACTTACGGTATAAATCCTATATCCTGTAGTTTGTCCAAATATGGAAACTGACAATTATATCACGGTAAATGATTTCCTAAAATAGCCAAAAACTCGAGTCGGTAGCAAATATAATTCAATATTTTGATTCATTGTTTGGTTTTAAACTAATTAAATAATGCCTTGTTGCATGGATATAAGCTTAGGATAACCGAATCGGTGCCACACTCCTCATCCATTATCTAAAAGCTCATATCCAACGCGCGTTCGTGGAATAACTGCTTAAAACACTTATCTTCTGGCAGTTCCTCATGGAATCATTGAGGACTAGATGGAGCAAAATACGTCTTTCCCTGCAGCCAAAAGGTATTTCAACGATTGATGATCATAAATGCCTTTGCTTGAGAGTTTGCTCAGTTGTTGGAGTTGGTTGTTAAACAACATGGATTTGGGTTACCCTCGTTAAATAAGGTTGCTTTTCCTTTTTTTTACATATGTAAGTAGTCCATAATGTGTTAGTTTATCTCAAAATACTAAATGAGCCTGACAGAGTTTCATAGATTCTCTATGTTCACTGAGTGCTAAATGCTGATACTATTGCTTAGTGTCCTTGTACTATTTATTATTGTTTTCCATCTGCTTGTTCTTCGTTTTTGTACCAAATTAATCTTGTTTAATTTCCTCAATAACTTGTTACCAGACTCGTTTAACCCCTATAGCTATTTCAGGCAGTCAGTACACACTTAAAATCTATTACAGTCTTTTTAATTAACTATTCTACAACTTGGTGCATGAATAAAATACTTGTTGTTGCTGCTGTTGCTGTTGTCGTTGTTGTTGCTGTTGCTGTTGTCGTTATTGTTGTTGTTGTTATTATTGTTGTTGTTGCTGTTGATGTTGTTGTTGTTGTTGTTTTTGTCGTTCTTGGTGTTGTTGTTGCTGTTGTCGTTGTTGTCGTTGTTGTTGCTGTTGTCGTTATTGTTGTTGTTATTATTGTTGTTGTTGCTGTTGATGTTGTTGTTGTTG
>JAOBRG010036456.1:0-22490 GCA_027574985.1 Umimayanthus nakama | reverse complement strand
TGTTGATTAAACCCATTTATTCAGCGTACTCGCCCACGCAGATAAAACAGTTTTTTTCAAAACTAGTCTCCCAGTGTTTGGTATCAAACAGTTTAGCAAGGTACCAATGTATGCAAAGTGTATAGATTTTGATCTGATTTCCTAGTGCATCATGGCAGTGATTTCGCTTTGTGTTTGCTTCCTACATTATCTTTAACCTATTTTAAAGGGCACTTCACTTACCTTTTCACTTTGCGAAAAAGCTTTCAGAGTTTTCTCAAACACTGTTGGAAACACTTCGTCGATAACATCTGCAACTGACCTTTCAGGCTTTGTCTCCTGAAACATTAAGAAATTCAACAGGTTTATTGCCATTTAGAACATCTAAAACTTACGATGTTAGATTAATAAATCATGACTCCTACAAGTGTGCGGGCGTGCTTCAATGAGCATTTCAACTAAGTAAAGCGCTGATAAGCTGCAAAAATCGGCTGTGAGTGAGGCAGCCGGGACACGACCTTCATAGGAAGTGTGCAGAGATGACAGGTGTCATAAAGCAAAGCCGAATAATAAGATATTTCTAACAACTTACATCAGGGGGAATACATGTGTGCTGTCAGCAAAAAAACAATTAAAATTACAAAACTAGTTTCTTTATTCATAAAGAACGTAAGTTAAAGTAACAAAATCTAGCTGTTGTCCAAGTTTTCCAATATTATGGAATTAAGTTACACATTCAGAAAAGGAAGAATGATGTTAGTTTGTTGTTCCAAGAAATGGTTGTTCCGCATTTCCCCATGGTGGATAACTGGAAAATCCAAAGCGGAGGGCTCTCAAAAGCCAATACAAATAAAGGAGGGTAGCTTCGAGCAGTCGAAGTTCCACGAAAAAAGGATAGATATTTTCTGGAACCACGTTACTCACTTTGCTTCGTGAATGGACAATGCTGAACAGTGACCTGGACTCTTTCAACACCATCCATGCTCGTTTCCGTATCATTGGCTTGATGCTGAGAACAACAAGAAAACAAGTTAGTTAAAAGTTTATTTTACTCTTTCCTTAAAGTAGATAATTTTTTGAAAAAAACAACACTTGTTAATGATTCGTTACCCAAAAGACTGTGCAGAAGATAGGCTCATTCGTTTCCTCAGAAATATAAACGACATAGGGGCAAAAGATGATAGTTACAAGTATTGTAGAAGATTTCCAGTAGACAATCCGTTTTCTCTGGACTTGATGATATTTTTTGAATACAAAACCTGGTTAACGGTTTACATGAACGATGCTATAAACGGTAAGATTACTTTTTACGGATAAAAGAAAATACTGAGGGCACAAGGTAAGATAACTGTAAGATAACTGTAGCTGATTTCTGCTAGAAACAATTTGCTACGACATTCAAAAACAACTAGAACCATTAAAATTTGACCTCTACTGACACTATTCTGAGGCTGATAATAAGCTTTGAAAAAATACTGGTTAACGATTTATCTGAATATTCTGATTGAAAAAGGTAACTTCAGTGCTTTTAGAAACTGAAACGTAGAGGTAAAACGTACTGCTGCAAAGAGCGGATTATTGAAGCTACAGCCCACAACATACAACCAGAACTACCATCAGCATTATGCCTACTTCCAAACGCACCTGCAAAGCAAGACGAGGGCACACCCTTCAACATCATGCAGCACAGTCACACTGTCAATCTCTCTGTCACACGGTAAAACATGAGACGACAATTCTAAAGGTTCATCACAGCTTCCCTAGAAACATCAACCAAAATATACAACAACGGTTTAGTTTCAACTCCAATTTCAACAGATATTAATGATGAATGAAAACATACCAAATTGCAAGACAAAATCTCACCCTGACATCCCCTGAGGGTGCAAGTAGCGTTGCTTTCCACTGAGCCAGCAGTTGTAACAACATTCTCAGAGCACTGTCCAGCAGTGACGGGAATGTGTCTTGGATTTCGTTCAGGATGAAGTTCACAAAGCCTGTCATGGGGGAGAAACACTGTGTAAGATGATGAGATACAAGTGGAGACAATGCTCTGCTCCACGAAACAACGTAACTGTCCTAAATGTACTTTGCTGTTAATAGCTGATAAAGACTCCAATCATTTTTTCACTTCCCTCACATCTTTAGGTCAAGCATTTAACATATATATGTCAAATTCCGTCCAGCAAAACGTCATTTGCAGCCAATTTTTGTTTGCCCATTTCTTTCCCACAAACTGACAGTTTACGCTTTTCGAAAATGTATATTTCCAAACAACATCTTCAATCTTATTCCCACTAATTACATTCAAAATGATACAAACAAAGCCATGTTTTATTCAGTGTTAAAACTCGTATTGTGTCTATTGTTAAGGGTAGAAAAAAGAATGTAGACACGTTGTAACCTAAATGTGGAAAAGAACAAACATGTGGTTCCAGAATATATCCTTACATGTACTTCGTCTCTTTGGAAATTCCTGCGTGAGCCAATACGTTTTTCAAGCAATTTGGCTTACGATATCTGTCTTTTTGTCTCTTCAACCTTGAAATTTTCTTTTGTAAGGGTTTGGGTGGTTCATCAATCCACACAACACAAACGGAAGGAGGGGAAAAGACATACTAATACATAAATTAGGAAGAAGTAAGTTAGATGCTGTCACAATGAAACGTTCATACCTAAAACAGCTACTTCTCTCCAGTCAGAGAAGTCTGTCACAAGTGTCTGAAGAGATGAAAAGGCCAGCCTGTGGTAGAAAACAAAAAAAGAAATTACTATTGCGAAAGTACAGTAACAGTACTTACCAGTGCTCATAATCCACAACATTTTAATTTCTGAATTGCCATTGCCACAAATACAACACATCACACTGCAAAGGTACTACAGGTCTTTTGAGATGATTACCCGTACACTATTGGAAACTTGGAGCAAAACGAACATTTTTGTTAGGGCTTGCAACTTTTCTTCCTTCACTCCGCCCACATGACATTAACATACCCTTTCAGTTCTTCATCCATGTGGACAGTTAATCTTGAGAGGAGATCAACTAACTCGGCTTTTGTCATACCCTCTGGGATGCACCTGATATAAAAAACAAACTATTTTAACACTAGCTTTAGCAGCACCTACGCAGCTTCCTTAAATTCCTCGCAGCTACCATCTTCATATCTCATCCAGTTTCTCGTATGGTTTGTTGTTACAACCTTCAGTAACACAGATATAACTTAATATTTTCCTTCCTTTCATCCAACAAACACTAGGGCTTTGACTGATAACGTCAACAGCTGTAGATAAATGATATTCTTTCTTTTCTTTCCACTTACCAACTACATCGCCATATCGTAATGTACTGAGCATTTTAAGAACATCAGCACTAGAATACAAGGACACCTTTTAGATTCTAAAGTCTACTCCTGTTATGTGATACAAAAGAGAACATACAAATTTTGGGAACGTCCTAACGTTTGAACAAGAAGTCGAAAAGGCTTATCACGACCATTTTCCTTGTCCGTAAAAGTAGAAGTCTTCGGTTCAAAAATTTTTATAAACTTATTTAAAAGATGTGATGTGTTTACAAGGGTTTAGTATGCAGTCAAGGTACCTTGGGATTGCAGCAATACATGTCCTAAATAACTCGATCTTTGGTTTTCTCTCGCCCCTGGAAAGAAAAAAAGTCATCGACGTGATCAACATTTATTTTAACTTCTTCCCCGAAGTGTGCAGCTTAAAAAGGTGCTGATATTATGTATAAACACATACAAACTCGGTGACGTTGGTATTTCAAGCAAAATGAGTGGTTCGCTATCTCTATTTGATGGACGTTATCCACCTCCCGGCAGGACTGTAGCCAGAATAAGGCAAACCGTCAGTCATATTTTTCGGGGTTTTTTCCT
Source organism: Umimayanthus nakama (assembly GCA_027574985.1). NCBI lineage: Eukaryota > Metazoa > Cnidaria > Anthozoa > Zoantharia > Parazoanthidae > Umimayanthus > Umimayanthus nakama. Next base: position 18,621 of record JAOBRG010036456.1, on the reverse strand, counting down.
ATTTTTAAGTAAATAAAAGAACCAATGGAAAAAACAAAAAAGGAAATAACTATTAACTGAACATGGTCTCATGTTTAATGAGAACGCGTATCTGAGGCAGCAGGGAAGTCTGAATTTCAGGTGCGAAATACTCAAGTGCGAAAAGATGGCTGAAATCACTGAAACTCACGATCAGAACCTAGAGCCCCTAAAGAAGTACATGTATTAAATACCACCCATAAATTCTTATATTAAAAAACATAGATCTCGATTACATTTTGGGCTGTTATAACGAATTCTTGTCTAGTAATCTGTTGTCAAAGAGTGCTGTTTTTAAAATTTATCACCCTAAATACCTTGAAAGAGAACTTATCAATGGACAATTGCCTCAGTTAATTTTTTCTTGCTACGGCCCTATCCATGGAGGTGAATAATGAAACAATGGCCGGCATAAACTCTCGTTTTGCCGAAGTGACGGAGAACGACGTCTTGCAAATGCAAGGTAATGCCATTTCTAACGATACAAAGAAAGCTACGAAATCAGGAATGAAAGTTTTCAGAGATACTGCCAACAACTTCCCTCCCAAGGCTCCATTTCAAAGTCCCATCCAAGTCAACTCAACTTCCACTGAGCAAATTATCCCCATTTAAGAAAATTTGATTGTCGCCTTCTCCTTGAGCATTAAATGCCCTTCCACGGGAAACAGTTCACAGTGGACTGTCTTGGTGTGATTAATCATCACGAGATCAATTAAGCACAATTTACATTGAAAGAAAAAGAAATAGAAAATGAACAAAGGGGAAAAAGAAAACAGAACAGGTGCAAGAGAGAAGAGGGCCGATACTTTGGAAGCAAACGGAGTTTAAATGATATATTGATGATATTTAATGGAACAATTGTCTCACCAAGTGCTTCGGAGGGATATAAAACAGTGATCTACTAATCACATGGTTATTCAACTTACGTGATCATTTCGTCTGGTTCCTTGTGTGAGACATGGGGGTTTGTAAGCACCATACACCTGCCAACTTGACTGTCCAGGCCTCGGAGGATGCTGTCAAGAGCTTTTCTGATGCTGCAACCAACAAAAAACTACTTGAAAACTAGCTCAACACAATGTTTTTGCATCACCTTTTTTTTGTATTGGCGAGTTAAGCAAACGCATGGTTTGGTCGACAGGAGTTGATGTGGTGTGTTTTCCTACCATGAAGTTGAGTAGAAGGTTGGCGTTTAAGCAATTTCGATTTATGTTAAAACCCAGCAGTTGCTCTGACAAAGGACTAACACTCCATCAAAACGTAAGTCTCCTACTAAATTTCACAGCTTAAAAGTAACCTAGGTTAATCTTCTCTGACCAAAAGCTAATCTGAAATTAAATTTATATACAATTACTTAACTCACTGTCTTATCCTATGGCCAATGTAAGCTGTAACCTTACTACACCAAGGTAATCTAGTTTCATAACTGTAACAGTAAGATAGCGAAACAACAATTGTTTCACATACCTGTGGTAATAGTTTGCAAGACCAATACTACTTGCAGCACTGTCGGTGAGAGTCTTGGCAATCACAGTCTTTTTAACTCTGACAGTGTTACCTGACGGCAGTGTACTGGTGGTACTCGGCATGGGTGGTGCCTCCCCACCCTGGAAGTGGAAGACTGGCTTCAGTTACACAGTATCAGAATGCTCCACTAACAATTAACTAGCGAGTTAAAGCGATGCTACCCGCCTGGCAATAAGTAGTTTAAAAAGATATCCGTGCCATTCTTATTGAGTGGAGATTTTAAGGTGGAAGGAGGTTCCAGAAGCCAAAATACTTCTGGAATTTGCAGAAGGGTGTCAGGGTTTTGAGTATTCTTTAAACCACACATTGTTTTCGAAGAAGATTTTCCATCCTTGCAATTAATGTTGTAAAAAAAGGTTGCAGAAAGAAGGTGCTAAGCAGTCAAACAGTTCCTGTCTGCAACAACTTGTTCTTATTTTTAATGTTCAAAACATTAATGTCTTGCACAATATAAGGGAAAAGACCTCCACGTATTACTTAACATTGTCTAAAATTACACACGCTTTGTCATATTAACGATCCAGTTGCAAACCATGGGGAAAACTACTGGGTACCTTTGTACAATAGCTACTGTGTTCAAACAACTTGCCTTTCTTTGAAGAGATTCAGCTATTACAAAAAAAGCCCTCAATCCAATGTTCATTCTCTGCAAAACAACACATTATAAGTAGATGTCAAACCTGTTTACTTAATTCAAACACAGTTCACTCTATATTTTGACATCTGTCACCTAACAAAAACGGAACTATAATCACAACGACACTCAAATGTCTATTCATTTTTGCTGCAAATTTTATAAAAAATAGCTTTTACAATAGTTTATACTTTTCCCATTCTACATACACGTTTTACCTGCAGTTCACGTCCATACAAACTTTTAGTTGAAGGGCCTAACTGACAAATTACCTTCAGTTGCGAGTAAGACCCCTTAGGTAAATATTCTCACAAAGATTAAGGTGATAATGCCATGATAATGACAATGAAACTTGGAATGATAATGATAACGATAATGGTGATTTTTCATGATGACAATGATGATGGTGATAATGTTGAGAATGATCTAATAATATTGATGGTGATAATAATAAAAAAGTAATCATACCTCAGGGCTTATCTGTCTTGAAGATCTTCCAACACCAAGAAGATCAAAGATTATATCATTCATGGCAAAGTCGATTTTTTCCTGTTCATGGAAAAATACAATTGTTGTGACTGTTTGGTTTTTCATTGATTAATCACATTTCTTAACTAATGTAACCTTAATAAAGAAAAATCTAAACATAGAACCAACAGACAAATAATACAAAGACCTAGTAAGTAAAAACAGATCAAGCGTACTTACATGTGCTATAAAATGGATGATTTTCACAAAAATATTGAGAGGCACATCTCTTGGTATCACAGCCCGTGATCCTCTAGGGAAAAGTGTGTCTGTGATACTGCGAAGACGACTGTAGAAAGATTAGGGTAAATACTGGTAAGTCTGAAATCCCAGCTCAAGAAGCTTCGGTATCAAGTTAACCACAAGGTTTACCAAACCTGTACGCGGGTCAGCCAACAGGACTGTAAGTTTCGTTTCAGATAAAAAAAATAATTTAAAATTTTTTTATTTTTTATAAAAAAAACAAGCTTCAGTAAATTTGGAAAATTGAGGTTAGTTTTATCAAACAACTAAAAGTGATCCAGCTAAAGTGAAAAGATGTAAAGGAAAATCATTTACCCGACAGTTGCAGTGTTGCTTTCCCCTTTTATTCTGATCATGTAAGTCCTGTTGAAGGTGAGAAAGGTGAGATACAAGATCAACTACGTTTGGATATTAACATAAATATGCACAAAGTGAGAATGCATTCTTGAATAATTTATGTAAATATACTTTTCTTGTATGTACAAAGTAACAAGATTCATAATAATTATAACTAAAGGAAAAATTGGCTCTTGGGAAAACACCACTTTGAAATGCAGCATTGAGGCTCCCGTTAATGAAACTTAACAATGTTTGCCTGTCTGTGTCCAGTAGCACAAATGAGCCCTCAGAAGTTGAACTTTTCCAATATTTTACATGTTGATCAAGGCGCCCACCATCTTTGAAGCTGTACTAATTGATATCAGTCAAGGGGAAAAATGGCCTTGTTTGTTGGGCATACATAAAGTATTCTTATCAACTGTCTGTGGTAATGTACAAAAACATTTTTAGTGACACATATAACACAAAAAAGGAAAGGTAAAAGTATGTGTATCTCACAAAATCTTTGATCCAAGGCCTCTCAGTGCAGTTTGAGATTTTGAGACTTGAAAACACAAACTTAACTTTTCCAAGACCTTTACTTTGTAGGGGACAACTCAAAAGCCTTCTTATCAACAGTGTACTAATGAAGACAGCAAATTCAAACTTATATCTTAATTGTTTGTAGCAGTTATTGCAGTATCAATGTAGAACATCAAGCCATAACATTTCAGCTAGCAGGTTCTCAGAATACACTTTTGCTCACCACAGTAGCCTGTAGATACATTCAAGACCAACTCTCTGCATCTTAACATCTCTTGCCTGCCACCAAAAGAACATGAAATAGTTTAGCCAAATTTTTGTGTGCTGGTCGCAGGGGTGTATAGTGCTTATACATGCAACCGCACCTTCAGGAACCAAAACCAGAAATACTTACAAGCAGCTTCATCAAGATAAATAATTCATGTCAGTGTAAAAATACCTTTTTGTCGACTACATGTTCAACTATGAACACTACGCACTTTTAGGAGGGTATAAAATCATGTAGCTGAGCCAATTTATCCCATGAAAAATTTGTAGCAATATCAACTAGGATATGAGAAACTTAACACATGTAATTGCTCTAAAGACAAATGTAAAAATACAACGCTCTGGATCAAAGAGTTTTTCACACTTTGCTGATGAAACCACTAAAAGTATGTCAACATTCAAAACAAAGAAGTTACTTTTCATCCAGACTACATGAACCAACTCTTGTCAATCCTATAAGTATCTCTTGACCAGGTAAGCACTCCTTGAAAGTTCCTTACTCAATCATTAAACCACAGTTTACCTTTAGTAAGCAAAATACAGTACATGGAAAGGAAGTTGGCCAGAAAGGATAAATTGCAACCCCAAACCAGTGTACGAACTTTTGTCAAACTTATCTCCTTGCCCAGAAAGTTCTTTTTCTGTACCTCTCACTGAATCATTAAACTACAGAACTTTTACCTTCAAGTGTGCCAAGCACATGGAGAGAAAGTTGGCCCAGTTACTCAGGAAGGATGATTTCTGACTCAAACACAGCAGCACTGTCACCAGTGGATAGATGGACTGCAAAAGGAACAATCTAACATCAATCCTTACAAGTGCATACACAGCTTTTTCGGCAGGGAGGTGCACTTTAAGCTTAAGTCAACCTCATTTCAGGAGTCCTTCATAATTATATGATCAAAGTATGTATTTTGTTAATATGGAAGGTGCACCCTTTTTCTAGTCAAAAAAGAAAAATGTTCTTGTGCAATTAAGAGTAATAAGAGTATATAGTACAGTAGTTGTTCTGACAGACGAAAGTAGGATCAAATGCTGAAGGCGCTAGTACATTAACAGGGTCTGGGGGAATACTCCTCCGGGAAGTTTTGAAATTTAGATTTTCTAAAATGCACATTTTATGTATTCTCAGAGATAATTAAGAAAACAAATGAGCTGAAAATTGCATAAATTTAGCAACAAACTGATGTTTATTTCAGTAAAGTAATTTCAATTTAAATAGCCAAATAAAAGCCAATGAGAATCTTGCAATTCTAAAATGTATTAAACAAAATCATCAGCATAAAAGACTGAAAACTGTTAAGTTAACCTTAAATCAACCAAATCCTTCACACTTCTCTGTTACTTTGATAATGGAATGCTACCCACCCCAACCTTCTGGATCCCAAGCCCTTTTCCCCGAACAACCTCCCCCCCTCCCCCTTGGGGGCTGTCACACCCACTGATACTCACACTACTATGTCTGGCTCTCTTGGCCATGTCCAATGCATGTGGGTACAGCATATCCACAAAGTTCTTGAGGGCTGGAACGTTGAATTCTCTGTTAGCTGATGCAGCCACAGGACCAAGAATCTCAACAAACATGGCGGCAAAGGCATGTTTCATCTCCTTGTTGTCTTTAGAATCTTTGCAATCAATGAACATTGTTGCACACTCCTGTACCACAACAAAAGCTCAAAGTAAGTTTTTTCAGTGTTATAAAAGTGTGGACCATATGACAGGTCTAAGAAAAAGTGAACCTCTATTGTAGAGCTTATAATAAATTGTTTTTACTTCTTTCTTTTTATTGCTTATTTAAAAGATCAAGAAACACTAAGCAAACATTTGCAAACTCCATATGGAACAGATGGTTGTGTTTCTCAGAAAATGATTTTGAAACCAAAAAAGGTACCGCTATTGACAACCAAATTGCGTACCCCTAAAAGGTCTTAAGTATTCAATTTCTAAAACAAAGACGACTACTGGTAAGTACTGTACAAGACTGAGTGGTCTTAGAGTACACACCCTCATGAACTGGAAAGCTTCCTCTAGCTCCTCCACAGGGTAAAGCTGAAAGAAAACATTGAAAGTATTCTATAAACAAGAATATCAACCAAACAATGAGTTGAAAGATCAAGGGCCAGGTCAGAACAGCCTGACCACCCAGTCGGTACCTGGTTACAGCATACTTAAAGGGTTATTTAAAGCCTCCCAGCAGTATGGCTTAACTCTACGAAGATGCTTTCTTTTTTTTTTCTTTCTTTCTTTGTTAACGTTTGCATGCTTTAACAATAGGGTTTGAGTTACTTATTTTGTCTTTTATCCAATGGGATCTTTTGTTCGTATAGTTAAAGAGGACCCCCTCCCAGCTCTGCTGGTGCAAGTAGTAGTGCCAGAGGAATGGAGGTTGAAAATGGCCAGTATTAGTAGTCTTTGTCTAGTTAGACCAGACAAACGATTTAAGCTTTGTCAAAGAGTGCACATTGAAGCAGTCCTCTGTTTATATTTCTTGCTTTAGCATTCTAAAAATTATAACTTGATATTTAGAAAAAGCTACAATTTTCTAGTGCCTAACCTAAAACTATAGCATGAAATTGTGAACACTACACATTGTACAGTACATACTAGTTACAATCTTCTTATACAATTAGTTTTTGCAAAAATCTGCAATTCTTTCTGGGTTTTTCAATTTTCACTTAAGTCTTCCTGCTAAGTCCTTATTTTTGACAGTGGATGTGTGGTCAGGATCTGGGAGCTATAGGACAGGACACAATAAACCAAAGTCTTTCTCTCAGGAGACAGAAAAACCTGGGAATGAGGAAGACTGACCTGCTTGCTGCTCAAAAATACCTGATCAATGCTTAATCTCTAGTTTACATTTTCAGTGGCGGATAAAAGGGGGGGCCCTGGGGGCCTGTGCCCTCCCCCCCTTTTTGGTATTTTTTTTGCAAAAGCGAAGTTTACTAGCAAAAAATTAGAACTAAACGAGTACAAAGTTTGTCTCAAATTGCTGGAGATGGCTATTTTAGAGACTCAAAATTTCAAAAATTCTGGGGGGGGCATGCCCACAGACTCTCCTAGAAAGCTCACAGCCTTGTTGGTGCCCCCCCCCTTCCAAAAATCCTGGATCTGCCCCTGACTATGTATGGTAGAGAGTCATGATGAGCAATCTTAAAGAATTGGACTAACATGAAATGTTATCCACCAAAGTTCTTTCTTTTAATAAGGGCTGGAAGTCAAAGTTACTCACCTTAATTCTTAAATATTTCATCCCATAAATAATATTAGTCATAGTGGCATTGCTCTGCAAGTGCTCATTAAACTCAGCTGTAAACCTCTTGCGGATGGAGTGAAAGCGTGATTGGGCCAGAACTCCTGTGACTTCTGCATACATGGCAGCAATAATGTGACCATTGGCAGCCGATGGGCTGGAAGGGTTACTATCTCTCTGTTTGAAGTGCCTGAACGCCAGTGACTCAATATGCAAGATGTACTCATCGTCAATTGGGTGAACGGGAAGCTATGAAACAGAGGTTGTTTGTGAGTAGACTTGATCTGTTGATCTGGCTACCTGAATAGTTTAATATATAGCATCACAAGTTACTCTAGGTAGCCTGCGCCTATCCTTTTCAAATTCTAATTGCTATTTTCAAATCTGTTATAACTGCACAAAAGAAGTAAGAAGTACATCACTATTCCTAAGACAGGGATAAAACATAGAGGTTCCAGTGTTTTGACAACATATCAAAACACTGAGGATGAAACACCATAGTTGACAGGTTTAATTTTTGGTCCAATTTCCACCCTTGGCTAATACAATTCAATTACAACATTTATCAAGTGGACTAATAAATGGGGCTTGGCATAATAGTACGTGGAAAATGTAAAGTAAAGAAGTACCCAAAACAGTTTCTATTTAATTACCTGGTACTAGTTTGGTTAACAGAATATATTATTTTTCATCAATTTTTACCACCAATTTGGTGTAAGGCAATTTATATATAAATTATTAGAAGTTATACTTGAGAGCAAATTAAAGTACTGTAAGTGTTTTTCAGCAAAGGATTGCATTAAAGCTGTTCTGCATAACCATAGCTGGTTCAGATAAATCATGTTTCACTCAACCTCACTCCAACCCATGCTCAACACACAAGTTACAACCCTCTTACCTGCTTGAGAACTTCAATCAAAACCAAACAGAACAAAAAGTCAACTGCAAGCTGCAAGATAGGAAAAATATATAGTCAGACTGGAGTACATGTACAAGTTAATTATTGATATTACACTAAACTTGACATTTGTGCTATCAAAACCGTAGGGAAAATTTATTTTGTTACTGAAAATTGCTGTGCAGGCATGATATATTTATAAGAAAATTAGTATCCCAGAGACCAAGGCCTTCTTTTAATCTGTGGAATGTTCTTATACTGTAAGTTGCATTCCAGAAGAGGGTCCTCGGTAGGCTTTAAACATCAATTTGCCACCCCACTTACTTCTAGTTTTTTTCTATTAATCACACCATCTTCTTCATTAACCCCACTAACCTATTACTGTACTACCATTTGATTACACCAAAGACTATATTTGAAATAAATCAAATTCTGTATTCCACAAAGCTTATTATGATTCCTATGGGCAGACGACAACCTCTATTATGTCCTGAATTTGTACAGAACTTTGCTAAGAAAAACATTAAAACTGTGTACAATGCAAATTATTCTAAGCATGCCTATATACACACACTATAAAATGCACATTAAGGAAATCTGCATGGACAAAATATCTCACAAGTTCACTCAAAATGGCAAATCATCACACAGAAAACAATAATTGTTAATGTACAAGTTAACGGTACTTACATCTCTTCTTTCTATGAGGTGATCTCTGTCCCTGCTATTCTTGCCAGGCAGCTTTGGGGAGTCATTGTTGCTGAAAAGACCACACAATGTCAATGTATGCTAGTTTCTCTTGCCTTAAGAACTAACTCATGAATCTGTATCACAAAATTTTTTTTCTTCTTCTACATACTATAGAATGATGTTTTTAAAATTATCTACAAGAAGTTCAAAAGTTCCACAAATTGTTTGGTACATGACTGTATACTTAGCCTTTTATGCCTATAGAAACTTCAATTTAACCCCATCTTTGTATACTACTATTTCTGTAACCTTTCCTTCCTCTCTTGGAGGGTTAAATATATTTGTTTATTTTTCCTCTGCGGTCACAGTAACAAATACTGAATTATGATTGGTTCTTAGCGAATTCATGAGCGGACAAGATCCTTTCCTATCTCTGACCACGGTCACAGTAACCTGCGCTGCTTCGCCTCTGGTTCGCCCCTTGATGTGCTTGTCCATTGGAGGAAAAAAATAAACAAGTTATTTACCGGCTTATGATCGGTCTGTACAGGGAAAAACTGTGACCTTGGCCTGAATATGCTGACCTCAGCCCGGAGGCCTCTGTCAGCATATTCAGACCTCGGTCGCAGTTTTTCCCTATACGGAACTCCCAGCTGGTAAATAACATATATATCTCGATCCAGGCATGGTTGCCTCAAATATTGTGTATAAGGTCCTACAAAAACAAGACAATGAATACTAATGACCAAAAGGTTTACTGCCCGGCGCACTGACTGTCACTTAAACTCACCTCTTCGACTTGCCTCTGTTTTTAGACCCATCACAATCACTTCCGGCATTTTGCTATATGTATCGGTAGAAAAAATAGAGAGTTTAAGACCAAGAATGGAGATACTGTATGAGTTGGAGCATTTAGAACAAGTAGCTCTATCTCTAAGGCCAAAGAGACAGGAAGCTGTGCTGTGTGTGAATCTATTAGACAGTATGCAACTCTTCCTCCTTCCGAAAATCTGAAAAAAAGTTGTTGCATGCATACAGTACATATCAATTGACAGGTGAAATAATGGAAAATAATGGCACAGGGATACTCAGTCAGCCACAGACAACTGTTATCAAAAATATATAGCCACTGAATAGAACCTATTGCAACAAATGCAGGTATCACTTAGCTATGTTGAAAGTGGGGGGAGGTGGGGGGGGGGGGGGTGGTGGCTGCCAAGTGACTCAAAATTGAGGGTAAGGTTTTTCCTGTTTGTGCAATACAGCAAAACGGGCCACAACATTAGCTGCATCTGGGGTAATAGATCGTACATTAACCCCTGGGGGAATGAAGGTTTATATAGTTATATTAAAGTGCACTCACTGGAGTAGGGATAAAAGAGAGGTCACCAGTGAAGGTTTGACCCCTCTAACCTTCATTATGATTACATGTAAAGCTAGCAAGATATGAGTTTTCAAAAGTATAAAGAAAACAATTATGTTTCGAGCATTGAGATCTGCCTTCAAGTTGGTTGAAAGCACTGAGTTTGTGATAAGCAGGCTACCAGTGTTTTAAATAACTTTAAAAAGTTGTGAATAATTTTTTCATAACTATTTTAAGGATAAAATTCTGGTTTTATGAATCTATTCATCAAAGGTGAATTTATAACTGAATTGTAAATCAGTGGATTTCAGTTTCTGGCCATGAGTCATGACATGACAAAGCAAGCATGCCACATGATTAGCCTTACCTCACAAGACCTAATTAAGAAAACAAACAATGTGGGTGGGCATTAAGAACAACCAATACTGAGATCACAAGACAGAGTTTTATTAAGCCTCACCTGTTTCTCATACCACTTGAAAAGAATTTTCAGCAATGAGGTCAAACTATACTCTGCAACAATGTGCAACGAACTCAACAGCTGAATAAAAATCAGAGATAAGAAAATTATTGTAGAGAAACGACAAAAAGTGTGAGCATTCACCAACTGGTTCTAGATAATAGAATTACACTTTTTAATACACCAACCACTTCACCATCAACATTTTAATGAGAAGACTTTATAAACACCTGGAGTAAATTTATCAATTAAGTTAACAAATCAGCATAATGTTGATACAACTCAAGTTCCTGCAAAAACTGTCAAAAGGGAGTTCTTGATAATTCCTTACAGCAAAGGTTAACCTAGCTGGGACATTACTTTATGCAAATATTCAGTAGATTTTTTATTAAGTGTTTCTATGTACATCACACCAACTCCATTCATTCATTCATTATAGTACTGAACACTAACATTTTCATTTATAAGTCAGTCAAGTCACAAAATGGTTGCATATTCTTGTAAGCACCTATTTTATACTTAAACTGTATAAATTACATCATAACAAAAGTATGCAGTTTGGTAATAGCACTGAGCTAAACTAAACATGACTAACATACATTTTGACAGGATAAACTCATAAAGTACAAATTATTTCTAATCATAAGTGTATGCTTCAAAAAGGGGCAATCTATTGATTCATAATGGATTTTTTGATGGGACTGAGATGGTTACAATTATGTAGCTTTTTAGTTGGTTTAAAAATTGGTTAAAACATATCTCAATCATCAGTCAATTATTATTTTATTTGCCCAAAATTAGTCCACATCATTCTTCTCTGTTTACACAACTGCTCCTCCCCTTAACACTTCATGAGGGGTCAAGCACTGAGCTGATCTCAAGGATTGCACTTATTTACTTTGTAATAGCAATTATATTTTGATTCACATCTTGAGAAGAATCTAGATAAGAAACAAGCTATAAGAACCCTGATAGCTAGCATATCCAGGAAATGATGTGAGAATGCAAACAATATACAAAATTAATGTAAAATAAAATGAATGAGCAATTCAAAACAATATTATATCATCTAGTTTATTCTGCTTAATAATTAATTAATACCTCTTTAATCTTAGCAGTTACGAAACAGAAATACCTGTCTAGACAAATGCCCTAGCAGCAAATATAAATTGTCTTTAATATCACAGGAAGTGAAACATTTAAGTAATCTGTCCTGTGTGAAGAATTTGACCTTATTCTGATGTAGCCATTTACAAATTAGTAGTGCTGGTTTGATTCTATATAAGGACATATTATAACAACATAGGTCAGAATACTATTGATGTATATGTATTGTAAATAGATTTATAACTCAAAATATGTAGACACAATCATGTTGTTATATCTTGTTTACTTTTAACATTCATTACAGAGAAACAAATTCCAAACAGTAACTTGACAGTACAAAGCACCACAACTAATTTAAAACTTGAATTTTTTGGTCTTAAATTTTTGTTATTGCTCGCACTCAAGAATACATTGCTCAAAAGAAGGCCTTAAGTTACTAATATATAGCTACAGTGATGACTTTCAAAATGGAATTGTGCCGACTCAAACCTAATCCACTTCTGTCACTTCTGCTTCTACCATTTTGGCTTGCAATCACATAGAAGTGTTGCCGATGGAGTGACTAGAAATCTTAGTAAAAATGCTAGTTAAAAATAGCTTTCTTGTAACTTATCATCACCATCAACATGCAACAATGTAAACTCAGTGTCTCTATGTTTTATTCTACACATTCAAGGACATTTTCTCTCTTTTCACCAAAGGTTACATGACAATTCAAAACTTCTCTCAACAGCTGGTTTTTTATACATCATGACAACAGATTAAAAGATAGCACTGCAACATACAGTATACATGGATGCACACATACCGTATTTTTTGGACTATATAACTCTGGGGTAATCTGTTAGTTTTACCTTATATCAAGGAAGGTGCACTTATCTACTGGTGCAGGTTATCTGTTAGATTCTGAAGTGTACAACTTGTACAGTTGTATCATTGACTTTCAACAAAAATTTTCTGCTAGATTGTACGGTATCTAAACTTGTTTTCTAGTAACCCAGTTAGCACCCCAGTTTTTGCTGCCTACTGGTGCCACTTAAATTGGCCTAACTACACATTTGAAAAACAAATGAATAAATGCTGCCAACATCATGCACGCATTTCACTTGTATTGTTTTTTGATGTTTAAACAATTCAATGTGACGATATATATGGTAGAAATGAATGAATAGGGGTGCGGGTTGTAGTGTGCTGCGGGTAATCCGTTAACGTTTGTTTCTTTTAGTGATAAAAACATAGGGGTGCTGGTTATCTTTAGTGCAGGTTATAGTCCAGAAAATAGGGTACCACAACATTATCAAACCAAGTATTTTACAAAGGAATGGAAGTCAAACAGAAGTAAACAACTCCCACAAACTTACTTGGTCAAAATGGGGATCCTCTCCTCGTTGGAGTGATTTAGACAGGGGCCTTTCCTTTACATGAAAGTGATACATTAAATAGTTAGATTAATTGTAGACTGCAGCTTTGCTGACAGTTTGTATTGCTTTAAGAGTAATGTGCCGAAAACTTTAGCTATCTGGTAATAAACACACAAGATACAATAATGCTTGTGTATCAATGAGGGGTGATTGTCGATAATGAAATATTTGATTGTGGCTGAAGGGGGAAGGTCGGTGTTGGGGGGGGGGAGTGGAATCACATAGTTAGTGATTGTAGCTAATGTTACGTTCAATACAGTTGAATGCTTAAGGTGGGGTGTAATTGAGGCCTGTATAAATGTAGTTGCCATGGAAACACAAATTAAGGTGCTGGTCTTCAAACAGTTGTCAGACATTGCTCAAAGTCTGGCCAAAACAAATATTATTAATATTTGGATAGCAATTGGTCAGTGAGCAATCACTCATTTTATAAAGTCTGTTGTGTTGTATAAAATGCAAATCTTGACTACAACCATTGAACCTTCACTAAGAATGTGATGGCTCATTTCAGCTTTAACAACCGTTCTGTTAAACTTTTGTCCATTACTTTTGTTTACAAAAAATATAAATCATTGGATGGAGAGTGAATGGAGACTGTTTACAATCTGAAGCCATTGTCAACTTTAGATTAAACTTCATTTAAGTCTGAATCGGCTTGGCTTAATGCAAAATGGCAAAACTTAATAATTTAAATTTTTGACATACTTCCTATCAATTTGTATTATTTTATGTTAGTAGTACCTCTTGTTAGAGTCAATATTCTAAAACCAACACAATATTCCCCAATAAAGAGGAGGGCATTTGTAGTTGTAGAGATTTGCTACAGCTAAGCACATTTCATGTGTTGTTGTGTTGACTGCCTCCAAATTAACTTTAAAAAATAAAATCTTGCTGCTTGTGATTACGAGTGCAATGCTTCCAAATTATTTATGAAAAGGTGTGATTAATATTGGGAAATAAACATATTTAGGGGTGTTGTTGTTTGAAAGTGATCTTTTAACAAATATGAATTGATTGTTATTCAAATGCTGTCAGCTGCAAAAACAAAACAATTGCACCTTTTCAAAGAACAAACACTAAACGCAGCGAACCTTGGCAATGAGATTTTGTTAACTGGAAGTAACTTTTTTCATTTTTAAAAAATAGTACCTCCAGACCAGCTAACCACGAGAAAAACATTGCTGGGCAAGTAGTCAGATAATTGACAAGAGACAGAAATTGACAGTTTTGTTGTTTTGAGCCATACATTTTTATTTATTATATGTCCCTTTTGTTGTTTACATGACCAGGTCATACAAAACTGCCCAAAGCATGGATATGGTCTTTTGTGAAGGCAACAATCAGGACACAATGTCTGTTCTTTGGAGTCTTGTGATCAAACTACCATCTCTCCTACAGCATTGAAACCTATTATATTATTTCGCATTTTATTTTATTTAAAAGTGTGATGAATTTGAGTATAAAACACTCAGCCAAAAACTTATGAGGGATGAAGAGAGCTCTTGAGGTCAAAGATACTTTCTGCTCCACACCTCCGGTATAATCTCTCGTTGAAATCTACCTGCTCTTGTCACTTATGAAAAAACACAGCATCTTCAATTTCATAACTCCGAACACAAAGTTAAAAACAACAAACAGATTGAAAACTAAAACTTATGAGTTGAATGTAATTGAGGGTAACAGGGAATTTCAAAGTCAAGATTTTGTGTTTGATGATTTATGCCACATGCGATAAAAGCAGAACGAAGACTGAACTGCAAAACTGGTCTCAAACACATCTTATAAATGTCGAAGCATGGGATCGCCTAGCTCCCGCAGTCAGTGAATCAAATAAATTAATATCAGCATTTACAAAACTAAACTGTAGGCCAAGGTCAGTAGAAATCATTTCAATCCGTACAGTTTTCAAATTAACCTAAAGGTTATCAATCTTATAAATACTCATTGCTTCACTTTACGGGATTTGATGCTAGTTAGTTCAAAAACTGCCATCAATCTGTTCGACCCGGGGAGCTTTGAATAAGGTGAAATCAACTTACCAGTGGCTCCGAGAGAACATAGTCGATTTTCTTCTCGGCTAAAACTGTGAATTCTGTAAATAACGTTCTGAGAACAAACTCTCCCGGTGTTACATCGCCATTGCAGGCAGTGGAGTGGCGATCTGTTGGTGCTACCCACGGAAGAACACCACGACTTTCTTCTGAGTTACATTCCAATGATTGAACGACCTCCACTGCCATAAAAATTGAGCTCATGATGAGAAATAATAACGCTTGTACGGTGCCATTACAAAAGCAATCTGGTCACAACGCGCGCTTCATTTCAGTTAATAGATAATGGTTGTTTTGCCGCAGATACTATATGTCGGTCAAAACAGAGACACAAGTTTTTGGTGACACCGACAGCAACTGAGGAAAGTTTCTTTGATTATAAAAAAAATTTGAAAGATTGTGTCGTCATGCTGAAAATGGCGATTATATTTGTCTATGTCATTGTAGCTGACCAGAACAGAAGTGAGAAACAGGAAAAGATTCCGTGATGTCTTCCTGTAAATCTAGACACCAAAACAATAGAAAAAGGATCTTGGTGAAAAAGACTGCACACATAAATGATTCAAACTTTTGCAGCTTTTACGCCGACCAGGAAGGGCTTACGGAAGTTGCAAACCAACAGACGCCGCACGCAAACCGCACTTACCGGGGCTTTCAGGCTTTTCCATGTCCGTAATAGAACTGATATTCCTTCATTTTTTTCTGATTGCTCCCTAACCTAGTGAACAAGTACCAAAACAATCAAACAGCCGACGTGTTTCATCCCAACAACGGCAAAGAAAACATTGCATCCGAACGCGGTGCACAAACAGGTGCCGCCACAAAATAGTCCAAATGTGCTATCACAACTTACTTTCTAATCAGCATTTAAGCCAGGAATCGCATAACAGAACCTTGAAATATAACATGTTAGAAAATGAGTCCAATAAGTTGAGGCTAGATGTCAAAATATCCACATATTCACAGTTTCTCAGCTGATCTTTTTGATCGAAAGTTCTTTAGAAAACTGCACACTCTACGCATGCGTGATACCAGCGGTGGAGTGACATTGTATTAGCCAATCAAATCACGCGAACCACTTAACTAATCCGTTGTTATCAGACAATTTTACCCGGAAAATTAATTGCCCGGAGGAAAAATAGGCTTTTCCCCATTTGCACAGCTTAAATATGTCACTGCACTGAATTTCGGAGCTTAAAATGTCCGCGGTTTTCGGTTTCAGATTATGGTTCTAGCACTGAATCTTCAAAGGATGTGCCGTGTGAGCCGACCACTTTGTCACGCTATTTAAATGGAACAGGAAATAGCTCCAAATTTAGACTTGATATTGGATGCGAAAAACAGTGATGCGGTGGCCGTCTTGGTTACCAGAACAAACATCGTGTTTTTCTTTCTATAGCGGGAAAGAAGTTCCGCGTCTCTGCTACGGAAACAGTTTTGAACAATAGATGGAAATGTATCCCTTCAACTGTTTTGCTGTTCAAACGCGCACTATCATTTGCCCCCGGCCTTCAAGTTTGAAGAGGCAGACAAACAACAGCTATAAACATTTTAAAATTTAACAATCGAACGAGTTTTATTTATTAGCGTTGTCCTAAACCTTAAAATGAAGTAAGAATGATGACGAAGCCAGAAAAGCAAATAGAAACGCGTTGTATTTTCTCGCTTCAAAAAGATAGAAGTTTTCAATTTTAAATACAAACCCAAACTCAGTTCGAACTTTTTTTGTTGGTTCATCTTTTAGCTTAATTTTGGCGAAAAAAAAACTTCAAAATGTCAATGAATGTAACTAGGACAACGGTCGTACAGAAAATTTTGCAAAACTAAGTAATCAATATCAATACTTTTTTTTGTATTTTTGCTTTGCCAAAATAGTCAAAAGAAATGCATTTCACTATAACTGCACCACAAGCGGTGGTCAATATGATTGAAGCGGGCAATATCGCCTGATACGTGAACATAACGTTCATCTGTCAGGTGATACAGTACAAGGTGGATAACGGTTAAAAACTTGAACCGCGGATTGCTGAAGTACATGCATCGCTGTTACTAATTTAAAATGAAATATGGCGAATGTGCTTCAAAATTGACCGCTGGTAGGACTAGTTTCGGCCCATGAAATGATTCCAGGTTAAGATTTAATTTTTTGACAGGCCGTTGAATGTTGTTGTTGGTATGGCTCAGCTGATATCGTACGATTACCCCCTACTGAGAAAACAACGTCATTAAACGTCACAAGTGTATATCAGGCACCTTGGCAAGAAAACAGCGATATTGTCTTTGGTGTGCGATATACAAATTGTTACGACAGTTATAACAACGTTCAATTTACTGGCAACCTTGTATTAAAGCTACTAGTCACTCAACTTTACTGCATCGTTGCGTTTTTTTTCTCGTTGGCCTGGAAAAGGTTTGCCAGTCAGATGCGGGGCTTAAGGAGGGGATGTTTATCTCAAACATATGTGGCTACAACACATCGCTTTATACTTTTCCTCCAAATAGAAAAAACCTGAACCTCACTTTGTGTGCGATACGGACGAAGGTGGAAAATGGAAGTACCGGTAACGAACTGCTGTGATGATTGAGAGGAAGTTACGCAACCAATTAACAGCTTTGGCATTTGGTCTGATAAAATCCGGACAACGACCCATCGATAGGTCGTGCAATTCTTTTACAGACAAATATGGTGAATGAGCGCAATACCGTCGATAGTGACTAGCAAAGAAATGGTGACTAAAACACATCCAGGTTCTAATTTAGTCTCGAGTTCTCACTCTCATCCACTGTCACCCACCTCTCTCGCCATATTTTCATTACTACGCCTGTTAGGCGCAAAAAAACCAAGGAGATGGGGCTGGAGAAAAACCCTATCTCCTTGATTTTTGTGCGCCAAAAATGAAATCCTTCACATCTAATTCGATTAAGAAAACTCACAGAAAAGCTGGCTAGCAGGCGAAATATTTTGGTATACTCAGGTAAACTGAAGAGCTTTGAAATGAAATATATATTAACTTAAATGCGTACTTACTAATTTACTTCTCAATTCAAGCTTTCCACCAGTTACGGGTCGTTTCACCCCATCGCATGCAGTTCGCCCCAAGTCGTTTCGAGCCATACACATTTTGAAGACACTTATGAAACTTAAGTTTGTACCCAACTCTGTATGATTGTTTCACTTTTCAATTGTGAGATCTCCTGCGTGTTACAAACTGTAGTGCTGTGACTGGTTGTTCCTGTACATAATAATAAGAAGAAGAAGAAGAAGAAGAAGAATAGGAAGAAGAAGAAGAAGAAGAAGAAGAA
>JAOBRG010036345.1:0-22492 GCA_027574985.1 Umimayanthus nakama | reverse complement strand
AAGAAGAAGAAGAAGAAGAAGAAGAAGAAGAAGAAGAAGAAGAAGAAGAAGAAGAAGAAGAAGAAGAAGAAGAAAGATAATGATAGTTACAAATAAATAATCATAAAATGACTTTAAAATAAATTTATAGTTCGTTCTTCTACTGAAAAAGGGTTCTTATAGAAAAGAAGAATGTTGTGTACAGGTAGGCTTGATAATTGCGGAACGAGTACTATTTTTTTTCTTTGCAACTCCGGAGTAAAACAGCTCGGTTCTTTCAGTCTTTTGCTTTAGTGCCTCGATCAAATTTGAGTTGATTTGAGTGCTCCAATGTTTTTCATTGGTTGTTTTTCGCAAATTCTGTAAGCTTGGGAGCAAAAAAAATTGTATGAGGTCCAGTCGGCAAATGAACTCAGTTACACAAGCGAAAATAATTGTTGGAAGCATTTCTAAGAATAACTAATAAATTTTGAGTGGTACTACTTCGGAAATGCATGAAGGACGAGCGTTAAAAGGAAAAGCCATTTTTGAAGGCAATTTCAATATCACGTATACAATTTATATTCCCCGCACTGGATGAACTTGGTAATGGGCAAGAACAAATGGTTTTCATGACAAAATTGTTTAAAAATTAAAATTTGAGTTTGTGAAGACAAGTTGTTTCACTGTTCTGTCTGTTCCGATGTCTGTGTAACTCCGCTTAGACGAAGAAAGCTTTTTCTGACGCATGCAGGTTATTATTGGTTCTAATCTCTTTGTAAGGCTTTGTTGACACACATTAAAAAAATCCCCCGACTTTACACTTTAAATCTGTCTAAAGAGAAGTAAACCTAATCGTGGTTTAAAAGTGTGACACGAACCATCTCTCGAACAAAAGGGTTCAGTTTGATTATATTTTCGAGCGGCACTAACTGGGCTTTCATTTTACTATTACATAGAGAGGGGGAGGGAAGTGGGGTCGGCAAGATGGGGAAGTGATCATTCTTGAACTTTACCCCACCCCCTCCCTCCCTAGTAAAGCCCTAACCCCCCTAACCCAATTTTACAAATATGCTTTTTAAAATGTAGTATAGTTAAATTTAAAGTTTAGTTGTAGAGATGCACCACAAGATTCTAAAGGTGACTCAGAACAAAGTGAGGCCTAAACGTAACGTTGGATGAGTACACGCTTTTTTTATTTATAAGAACCAGTAAACTTTGGCCGAGCCGCCTCATTGTTCTTAGCTTTTTGCATAATTTGAGCCTCAATTGTTCTTAAGCTGTTCTTATTTTAAAAAGTACTCATAAGAACAACAACAACAAGAAGTAACTCCTAAAATACTCCATGCCAAATACGCGCTTTTCAAAAAGAATCAGTAAATTTTGGCCGAGTCTCGTTGTTCTTGAGTTTTGGATAATTGAACTGAAATTGTTCTTAGAACTGTTCTTGTTTTCATCACGCCAATTATTCTTATACTTTTGGCACGGTTCGGCATAGTTTTTATTTTCGTCTCTGCTTACTCAGTGTTTATAACTGCAGAAAGATCTGCATTGAAACGCCACATGTAATGACGTGATGTGTTGCGTTTTTGAGTAAAAACTTTCAGTTAATTTTGCATCTGAAGCCGAGCCTCAATTGTTCTTGGCTTGCTCTTAATTTTTGGGCAAATTTGAGCCTCGTTAAGTCTTTTAAGATTGTTCTTATATAAAAAAAAAAGCGTGTAATGTTGTTTGTGATGGAAGTAAAATAGAGTGGGAAAAGAACAAAAGGTTTGAGCATATGGCCGATGATAAAACTACAAAACTGAGTCTTGAAGAGTACAACATATCGGAAGAGCAGTGGAAAAGGCGAAGCGAAACACATGGACGGTCGCTTGTGAGCTAACAATGGGATTGGATGGTGCTCCTGCAGACAGCTTCTTTTGGGAAAAATAATGCGCTGAGAAGTTTTATAAGAAAAAAAAGTGATTCTAAGAAAAAGGACATTCATTGTAAATTTTTACATCAGCAGTAGTATTAGTAGTAGAGTAGTCGTAGTAGTAGTAGTAGTAGAAGTAGTAGTAGTAGTAGAAGAAGTAGTAGTAGTAGTAGTAGAAGTAGTAGTAGTAGAAGTAGTAGTATTAGTATTAGTAGAAGTAGTAGTAGTAGTAGCAGTGCTGGTAGTAGCAGTAGCAGTAGTAGTAGTAGCAGCAGCAGCAGTGGTAGTAGTTGTTGTAGCAGCAGCAGCAGCAGCAGTAGTAGTAGTAGTAGTAGTAGTAATAGTAGTAGTAGTAGTAATAGTATAGTAGTAGTGTTAATACTGACTTAGTAGAAATGGTAGTTTGCTTCTTTCAACGAGTGATATTGATAGTCTAGTTCATTTTAGTTTAAATAACTTGAAAACACGCAAAGATTGGTTACATATTTATTTTAAAAATCCTAAAGCACGCAATCTGGCTACAGTGCAAAAGCAAACAGTTTAAATACTCAAGGAAAACGTACATTAGCAACCTAACACGAACAGGTTGTCTAATGCTACTCTATAAAATTGTCAGATAGCTAAGTTCACCTTCTTTCTAACCTAGTTTAAACATTTGTTTGAGTATATTTAAGAAGAGGCGAGTGTAGTATTAAAATATTGTGCTTATTGTTTAGGAAGTGCACTGTTTCTTGAAAATGAAAAATTGAAGCTAGTAAATTTCAAACTTTCATGCTTTTCTGACACAAAACGCGCGTATGAATGACAGATTCTATCTCTTTACATTGACTTCGTGAGCCAATAACCAACACTAACATTATAAATGAACAGCCCTACAGCAGCCCAGCCATGGCCTAAAAGGAATGTGTTGTGTTGTATTGAGTTAAAAACAATACGTTGTCAATGAATAAAACATTCACTACGAAGAAGAGAAAAAGATAAACTTGAAAACGCATGCAAAACTAAGACACATCAGGCCTTCACTGATTAATTACCTTCAAAAATTCATCAAAATGATGCCGGCTGTATAGTGTTTAAAACCTTCAGCTTCTTATTAAAAATACAACAGATGCGGCCACCTTAAGCTTCATTGTTATGTCAAGTCAAGTCTATCTACAATAAAAATGTTAAATTTTACCTGAAAAAATATAACTTCATCACCTAAAGTTGCATTAAAGCAGTTTTGAATGACTGTAGTTGTTCATATAGTCATACATTGGTTATTATAAGTCCCTGCGTAACAATAAAACCTTTATCAAGTGAAAATTGAGGAAATTTATTGTCTTTAAATTTTATACTGAATGTAAGTTAAGGTTGAAAGATTCCGGCAGAGGTAGGGAGGCCTAGGGACGAAGCTTAAGAGTTGTATTTCCGGGTGTATCGGCTGTACGATGCAGCTGTTGGTCTTGAAGAGTAGTAAGAACTTCCGCTAGTGCCATGCCCCCCGTATCCACTGCGCACTGCGTAACTGCCAGTGCTTCGGCCAACGTTGAAGTTGTAGGTTGAAGCTGGACGATCTCGGCTGGCGCTGGTGGTTCGTCGGCGTGAGCCTGCGATTGTGCTACTGGAACTGCTAGAACCGCTGACCATGGAGACTGTCGACTCTCCCTGGCTGCTGCCTCCTTGAGCTGACTCGGTTTTCTCAACCAGTACGTGTTGGTGTTCAAGTGGCTGCGCTTTGGGCGTGGAGGTAGCGGTGATGCCGGCGTTGTATGCAGTGTCTTCCTTGTTAACTGACGTCACAGTCTTGGTCACAGTCGTGGTTGAAGAGGCCTGTATGAAAACACAAATACGGGTTTAGTTAAAAGTTTGTAGAAAAGGGGTCGCTATCATGGAACCTGACGAAAGACGAGAGAGACAGAGACAGAGAGAGCGAGACAGAGAGAGAAAGACAGAGAGAGACAGACAGACAAACGAGAGAGAGAGAGAGAGAGAGAGAGAGAGAGAGAGAGAGAGCAATTGTTGCTGCAAACAGGATGGTATGGCAAAGAAAAGCGAGTAGCCAAACTCTCCATGACTGAGCAGAAATGGACAATGAATTTCAACTGCTCTGTTTAACTGATGATAATGATGCCTCATAACCAAAACCATTTATAATTTTTCGGGTTACTACTCCGCCTAATTGTCAACAAAAGCAATTTAGTTATATGTTCAATCGAAAACAAAAATGTCGTATTGTTAATTTCATGCGTCAAAAATGGTCTTGTTAGCACTTCATATTGCCCTGCTCTTATAATTGTACTGGCCCACCTTGCTACAGATGTCTTTCATTCTCTTTAAATTTTTAAAAAACAGCATCACTTCATTCAAGTTCCAAACTCCTAGTACTGAGAGTTCGAAAAACGTCCATAAATTGTGAACTCGCAGTGAAATAGGCAAATGTGATAAGCGTTGTGTCGTACAAGGCAGGCGTACACACCCAGACGGCCAGTTTTCAGGTCTTACACGAAGTATATAAAACGAAACAATAGAAACGTTCTAATGACATCTTCTCGTAAGAGTCTTTTCAATTCTAGGCTATAAATTAAAAAAAAAACTTATAAAGGTTAAAATTTTAACTTGCTCGAAGACTGGCCAGAAGACTATCAACACCAGCCGATGTGACCAGCGGGTAGAACACTCAAACTCGGGACGCCCCGGTTGGTTAAAAGTCAACACTGCACTGATTTTCTTTCTAAAAGTGGGAAAACAAAACAGACAATCTTACCTCGTTTGCCCCCACATCCGAACCACTGCTCGTTGCTCGCACGGTACGACTCACAACGTAGGAACTGACAGGCTTGTAGTCCTGCTGTAGGACCTCCTTAAGCCTGATTTCAGCTTTCTCGTAAGCTTCCTCGGCAACATAAAGCTGTTTCTTCAAACTCTCCACCTCTCTCTGGTTCGCACTGATCTTGAGCCGCAAGTCGCTCACCATGGCGTCCTTCCCTTCAGTGTTTGTGGTGTAGTACTCGATTTCCGCCTTCAGTTCGCGGATATCTTTCTCCAGTTTGTAGCAATACTCCTGTTTCTCCCACAACGCCTGTTTGATACGGTTGTCCATATCATCTTCCAATTTCTCTTTTGCAGCCAACAACATATTGTAGTCTTGTTCCAGTTTCAAATTCTGCAAAGTGGTGATAGCAAAAGCAACATTTAAAAACATTGATACTGACAATGTTTCATGCGCCAATGGTTGTAAACTGTTAAGTGGTTTTCAGCTTTTCCTTTCTTCAATAAAGAAACCGTACTAACCTAGTCAAAACTACCAGATAACAAAAAAATTAAAGCTAGATATCTTCTGGGGTCGTGTTAAGAAAATAAGATTCAATTGGAAACCTATAATAATAATTTAAGTATGGAAACCTATCAATGTAGTACTTATGGTGGGTAACCAAAACCTGATGGCTTTGATGATGATGATGATGATGAGTACCTTTATTTAATAAGGGTTAGTCTTTTAGTAAAAATGAATTACAAAACCACTTCTATCGATAGAGGCTCTACATTTTAAAGTCTAACAGAAACTAACCTTTGTCTGATACACAGAGATACTCTGGGTACTTGTTTGTTCAGATTTGATCTTCACCATCTCTCTCTTCAGAGACTCGATCTCCGAGCGCAGAGATGCGATCATCAGATCCTTCTCCTGGATCTCCTTGCGGTACACTGCCACCCGACTCTCAATCTGCACAGAGACGTTCTGTTCACTGCTCGACTTGTACTGGAACATCTGACTGCGAATCGAGTCTCTCTCTTTTTGTATCTCCTTCAGTTGGAATTCCAGGGAGGTTACCTGCAATTGATGCGTTTTTTTTCTGTTTCAGAAAAGACCTTTGTGCGTACACTTCATACTCACGATATTGCAGAGCACTAATCGCCTATACACAGCTTAGAGCTGTATGAACATTTTTAGAGTAAAAGTTTATTACCAATTAGAACACGACCTAGCATTTTGTTTGAGTAGTTGGCTCTCACCCATAGAAAACAATAGGTAGCTTTGCGTTTATATTTACAAACGCATATACGCATACATACATACACATTAACGTATACATATGTAGCGCGCTAACAGGAAAAGGGTTTCTTGAAGCTTGTGTCAGAGACTAAATTTACTAGTTGATTTTTTTGCACAGTTTCACGCTATTTGTAGGTGCTAGTTTGATAAGCTTTACACCTCATGAAAGATAGAACAGTATTTCAAAACGAAAGCTAATGAAAGAGGCGAGAAATTGACTCGAAATTTTGGCTTCTGCGCATGCTTCCCCTCCCCCCAAAGAGATATGACTCTTTGATTAAATATCACTTGATCCACATAGATTTAGCTTTCTGAACCATCTGCAGTAAAAGAAAACTGAATTAAGAGTATTTGAAAAGAAACACCTTTTTTGTCCATCAGATGCCTCGTTTTTTGCCTGAGATACTTTTCTTGTTAACGGCGTAGATGTACATATACATACACATACTGTACACATACACATACACATATACATATACATATACATACACATATATATACATAAAAAGCTATATAAATATACATATTTATACCCATATCCATATCCGTATCCATAACCACATCCATATCAATATACAAACAAAATAAAGCTGCTCTGAGCTACGAACGCGCACGCAACGCGCAAAAGCTCGATTAAACATACATAAAACACGCACGGGTATAAATCATTAACCAAATTTGTTTATGGTAAAATTGTTGGTAAGTAAACGCACCTTTTCTTTCAGTCCGCGGTTTTCAAACTCAAACGAGTATTTCTCCTTTGAGAAGCTGTCCTTCTCTCTGACAAGGTCTTCGTACTTCAGTTTGTATGACTCAAACTGGGTGTGGTCTCGCTTCATACGGTCAATCTCACCACGAAGGGTGAGTACTTCTGAGCGCAGACCACTGATTGTTGACTCTTTCTCGTATATTTCTTTGCGGTACACTTCGACTCGGCTCTCGATGGTCTGGTTCATTTCCAAGTCGCTCTTTGATTTCACCTCCACTATCTGTGTTCGGAACGAATCCCTTTCCTTGTAGGCCTCTCGCAGTTGGGCTTCAAAGCTGGATAGCTGCAAAGGTGAAAACATGCGTAGTATGAAAAGGAGAAGTGACGGGTTTCAGAAACATTGCTTGTCAAGTCACTTCTGATTTGCACATTGATAAGCATGCGTGTGAATGAAGATTTCTTGTACAAACTTATTGTCGTTTAAAACTTCAGTTAAAACCGTAACAAACTTTTTTTTTCATCAAAAATTTAACACTCTTCAAGTAAGTGTATTTTTTCAGAACTTAGCATATTAAAACTTAATTATCTGGTTCTACAGATGAAGGCTCCCGTTACTACCTCAGCAGGTCTGTTGCTACACTTTTAGGTCAATGCTAGGATAACTTAGGAAAAATCAGTAAATCTTAAAAGTTTCTATATCATTAGGCATTGTAATGTGACTGTCGTTTACCTTCTCTCGCAAGTGCTTGTTCTCGTACTCCATGCTACTAATGCGGCTCTCCCTCTCGACAATTTCTCGTCGGAAAGACTCAGTCTTGCTTTCAATCTGGATTGTGATATCGTGCTCACTTCTCTTGTGGGCTTCCGTTACTTGGTATTCCATAGCTTTGATCTTCTCTTTCAGAGTACGAATTTCATACTCAAAAGCGCTTATTTTGCTTTCGCGTTCGATGATCTCACGACGGAACGACTCTGTTTTGCTTTCGATTTGTACTGTAACATCATACTGGCTCTTTTTCTGTATTTCAACGATTTGATACTCCAGGGTGGAAATCTTGCCCTTTAAATCTCGGATTTCAATCTCATAGGCGCTGAGCTTGGAATCTTTCTCTGTCAGTTGCTTCATGTACATCTCTGTACGTTTTTCGACCTCGATTCTAACGCTGTTGTCGGAGGTTGACTTAAACTCGTAGATTTGCGTACGGAAGTTATCTCTTTCCTTGAAGGCGTCTCTCAGCTGCACTTCAAATCCAGAAATCTTTTCTTTCAGGGAACGGACTTCATACTGGAGACTGCTGATGAGACCATCCTTTTCAGCGACTTCCCTCCGGAAGGATTCCGTTTTCGTTTCGATCATGAGTGTTGTCTCGTGTTCACTCTTCTTCCGCACATCTGTGATTTGGTACTCCAGCGCGGAAACCTTGTTCCTCAGGTCTCGGATTTCGAACTCGTAAGTGCTGACTTTAGAGTCCTTCTCTGCCAATTGCTTTATGTACATCTCTGTACACTTCTCCACTTCAATCCTGATGTTGTTGTCGGTAGTTGACTTAATCTCGTACACTTGAGTGCGGAAGGAATCTCTTTCCTTGAAGGCGTCTCTCAGCTGCACTTCAAATCCAGAAATCTTCTCTCTTAGGGAACGGACTTCAAACTGAAGACTGTTGATAAGACCTTCCTTCTCAGCGATTTCCCTTCGGAAGGACTCCGTTTTGGTTTCAATCATTATTTTTGTGTTATGCTCACTCTGTGCCTGGTTTTCTGTTATTTGAAACTCAAGGGACGTAATCTTCTCTTTCATTACACGAATCTCGTATTCGTAGGCGCTTATCCTGGAATCTTTCTCTGTCAGTTGCTTCAAGTACATCTCTGTGCGCTTTTCAACCTCAACCCTCACGCTGCTGTCGGAGGTTGATTTGAGCTCAAAGATTTGACTGCGAAAGGTGTCTCTTTCCTTAAATGCATCTCTCAGCTGCACGTCAAAGCCAGAAATCTTCTCCCTCAGGCTTTGGATCTCAAACTGAAGACTGCTGATCATTCCCTCTTTCTCGGTGATTTCTCTTCGGAAGGATTCCGTCCTGGTCTCGATCATGATTGTAGTGTCATGTTCGCTCTTCTTCTGTGCTTCAGTGATGCGGTATTCCATGGCTGTGATCTTCTCCTTCAGCACACGAATTTCGTATT
Organism: Umimayanthus nakama; assembly: GCA_027574985.1. Classification (NCBI taxonomy): domain Eukaryota; kingdom Metazoa; phylum Cnidaria; class Anthozoa; order Zoantharia; family Parazoanthidae; genus Umimayanthus; species Umimayanthus nakama. Next base: position 13,690 of record JAOBRG010036345.1, on the reverse strand, counting down.
CGTAAGCACTGATCTTACTTTCGCGATCGGCGATCTCACGGCGATACGATTCTGTCTTGCTTTCGATTTGAATGTTCATGTCGTACTCGCTCTTCTTCTGCACTTCTGTAATTTGGAATTCAAAGGAATGAATCTTTTCTTTAAGCGTACAAATCTCGTACTCGTAGGCGCTTATCTTGGAATCTTTCTCTGTAAGCTGCTTCATGTACATCTCTGTACGTTTCTCAACCTCGATTCTAACGCTGTTATCGGTGGTTGACTTAAGTTCAAACACCTGGGTGCGGAAAGAATCTCTCTCTTTGTAAGAATCCCTCAGCTGTATTTCAAAACCAGAAATCTTCTCTCTCAGGCTTTTAATTTCAAACTGAAGACTGCTGATCATTCCTTCTTTCTCAGTGATTTCTCGTCGGAAGGATTCTGTCTTTGTTTCGATCATGATTGTGGTTTCATGTTCGCTCTTCTTCTGTGCTTCAGTGATGCGGTACTCCATGGCTGTTATCTTTTCCTTCAGCATTCGAATTTCGTACTCATAGGCGCCGATCTTGCTTTCGCGATCGGCAATCTCACGACGATACGATTCTGTCTTGCTTTCGATTTGAATGGACATGTCATACTCGCTCTTCTTCTGCACTTCAGTGATTTGGAATTCAAAGGAATGAATTTTTTCTTTAAGTGTACGAATCTCGTACTCGTAGGCGCTTATCTTGGAATCTTTCTCTGCCAACTGCTTCATGTACATCTCTGTACGTTTCTCAACCTCAATTCTGACATGGTTATCGGAGGTTGATTTGAGCTCAAAGATTTGACTGCGGAAGGTGTCTCTTTCCTTAAATGCATCTTTCAGCTGCACGTCAAAGCCAGAAATCTTCTCCCTCAGGCTTTGGATCTCAAACTGAAGACTGCTGATCATTCCCTCTTTCTCGGTGATTTCTCTTCGGAAGGATTCCGTCCTGGTCTCGATCATGATTGTAGTGTCATGTTCGCTCTTCTTCTGTGCTTCAGTGATGCGGTATTCCATGGCTGTGATCTTCTCCTTCAGCACACGAATTTCGTATTCGTAAGCACTGATCTTACTTTCGCGATCGGCGATCTCACGGCGATACGATTCTGTCTTGCTTTCGATTTGAATGTTCATGTCGTACTCGCTCTTCTTCTGCACTTCTGTAATTTGGAATTCAAAGGAATGAATCTTTTCTTTAAGCGTACAAATCTCGTACTCGTAGGCGCTTATCTTGGAATCTTTCTCTGTAAGCTGCTTCATGTACATCTCTGTACGTTTCTCAACCTCGATTCTAACGCTGTTATCGGTGGTTGACTTAAGTTCAAACACCTGGGTGCGGAAAGAATCTCTCTCTTTGTAAGAATCCCTCAGCTGTATTTCAAAACCAGAAATCTTCTCTCTCAGGCTTTTAATTTCAAACTGAAGACTGCTGATCATTCCTTCTTTCTCAGTGATTTCTCGTCGGAAGGATTCCGTCTTTGTTTCGATCATGATTGTGGTTTCGTGTTCACTCTTCTTCTGTGCTTCAGTGATGCGGTATTCCATGGCTGTAATCTTCTCCTTCAACATACGAATTTCGTATTCATAGGCACTTATCTTGCTTTCGCGGTCAGCGATTTCACGACGATACGATTCTGTCTTGCTTTCGATTTGAATGGACATGTCAAACTCGCTCTTCTTCTGCACTTCAGTGATTTGGAATTCAAAGGAATGAATTTTTTCTTTAAGCGTACGAATCTCGTACTCGTAAGCGCTTATCTTGGAATCTTTCTCTGCCAACTGCTTCATGTACATCTCTGTACGTTTCTCAACCTCGATTCTGACGCTGTTGTCAGACGTTGACTTGAGCTCAAAGATTTGACTGCGGAAGGTGTCTCTTTCCTTGTAGGAATCTCTCAGCTGGACTTCAAATCCAGACAGCTTTTCTCTCAGGCTGCGAATTTCATACTCCAGGCCAGTGATCACATTTTCCTTCTCCACTACCTCCTTACGGTAAACCTCGGTCTTAGTGTTGATTTGAACTAAAGCGTCTTGATCGCTCTTCTTCTGCACTTCAGTGATGCGATATTCCAAGGTAGAAATCTTCTCCTTCAACATACGAATTTCATACTCGTAGGAACTGATCTTGCTGTCTCGATCAGCGATATCGCGACGGAAGTGCTCTGTTTTGCTCTCAATCTGGATGGACATTTCGTACTCGTTCTTTTGTCTTGCCTGTGAAGTTTCCATTTCTATAATGGTGATCTTCTCACGGAACGAGCGTACCTCTTGTTCCAAGATGTTTATCCTGGAGTCTTTCTCTGCCAGCTGCTTCAGGTACATCTCTGTGCGTTTCTCCACTTCAACCCTTACAGTGTTGTCAGCTGTAGACTTGAACTCATACACTTGACTGCGGAAAGAGTCTCTCTCTTTGAAAGCTTCCTTCAGCTGTATCTCAAAACCAGAAATCTTCTCTCTAAGGTGAGTTAACTCATACTCGTACATGTTGAGCTTGCTGTCCTTGTCAGCAATCTCTCTGCGATACGACTCTGTCTTAGTCTCAATCTGAACCATCAACTCTGTCTCGCTTCTCTTGGACTCCTCCGCCATTCTGTACTCCAGGGATGAATACTTTTCTCGCATAGTAGACAGCTCGTACATCAGACTGCTGATCTTCGAGTCTCGTTCGGTGATCTGGGTCAAGTACATCTCTACACGTTTCTCAACCTCCACTTTCATCTCAGTATCGTGAGACGATTTTAGTTCGTAGACCTGTGAACGGAAAGTGTCTCTTTCTTTGTAGGCTTCCCTCAGCTGGCCTTCATAACCTGAGAGCTTTTCCTGAAGGATACGAATTTCATACTCCAAGCTCTTGAGACGATTATCTTTCTCGGCAATCTCTCTGGTGTATACGGCGGTCTGGCTCTCTATCTGCAGGGTGATATTGGACTCATTTTGCTTCTGCATCTCTTTAATCTGGTACTCAAAGGTGCTAATCCTCTCTTTCAAGGTGCGAATCTCATACTCCGACATGATAACCTTGCTCTCCTTCTCGGCGATGTCCTTGCGGTAGGTCTCTGTTCTGCTTTCAATCTGGAGGGATAAATCGTGCTCGCTTCTACTGTGCACCTCCGAAAGCTCGTACTCCATGGAGGACATCTTTTCTCGGAGAGATCGCAGATCGAACTCCAAGGTGCTGATTCTTGTGTCTCGTTCAGATATCTGCCTCAGGTAGACTTCAACGCGTTTCTCCAGCTCAGTTGAGATGAAACGCTCGTTTTGTGTTTTGTATTCAACCAGCTGAGTGTGGATGGCGTCTCGCTCTCCATAAGCATTCTTCAGCTGCTCTTCCAAGTTGACAATGGTCTCCTTCAAGTGCTTCATTTCGTATTCGTACATAGTCAACTTACTGTCCTTGTCTGCGATCTCTCTGCGGTACGCCTCGGTCTTAGCCTCGATCTGAACAACCACTCCGTGATCGTTGCGCTTAGTCCCCTCAGTCAGCTGGTACTCCATGGCGGAGTACTTCTGTCGTAAGGACTGTAGCTCGAACTCCAAACCACTGATCTTGGTATCTTTCTCTGAAAGTTGTCGTAGATACCCTTCTATGCGCTTCTCAAACTCGGGTGCCACATTGGAGTGGGTGGAAGAATAATCCAAACTGTGGTAAGTGAAACTGCTCTTCTCAAGATCCGACGTAGCTATTTTGTCTTTAAGGCGGCGGATCTCGTACTCTAAGGCCGTGATCTTGGTGTCCTTCTCGCCGAAGTCGCTGTGATAAGACACGTTTTGCGTCACCAGCTCAACCGAGCTGTTCTTGTCAGCGGTCTTCTGGAGTTCGGTGTTATGTAGCTCCAACGTGGTCAGCTTGCTTTGCAGGGATCGGTTCTTCAGTTCCAGTTCGCTGATTGCGTTGTCTCGCTCGGTCACCTGCTGAAGGTATGTTTCCACGTGTTTTTCTACTTCCTCTCTCACGTTGTGCTCGCTCTTAGTCTTGTACTCGATCATCTGCGTGCGGAACGACTCGCTTTCCTATAAGATGGAGGAAGAATGAGGGCAGAAAAGAGTAGAGAAACGAAGATAAAAGAAAAGGAAAAAAGGACAAATGAACAAAATTAGAGAGTGTAGGAAAAATACAAGATAAAATTAAAGAGCGGGACAAACGAGAGAGAAATAAGAAAAGAAAGCTACGATGGCAAAAATGTTTTTGCAAATTTTTATTATTTGTAAATAATGCCGTACCTACGAAAGTGCTGACTTCTGATACTTTTGATTGGTTAAAATGTTCGAAATTTTTTTGGAAAAAGTTTGAAAGATGTCGGAAACCATTCGGGAAATCATCATCAACTCATCGGAAGTCTGCGCAAAATCTTCGGAAATTTTTTTGAAAGTGTTCAAAAACGCACGGAAAGGTTTTGAAGAATTTTGAAAAATTTTTGAAACGTTTTGGAGATGTTAAAAAAGTCTTTAAAAATGATCAGGAATTTTGAAAAAGACAGCATTTTGCTTATTTAATCAAATACTTACAATATAGGGAACATGCAACTTGCGCTCCGATTGACAAATGGATTGCGCAGAAGTGTTCATAACTGGACAATCCTTATATCCAATATACAAGCGACTTTTACATTGACTTTAACGTCATCTCGCCGTACTTATATGCTATAAAATCTCGCGCATAGCCTGCCCAGAACCTTCGAACACAAATATGCCCAGAAGTTTTTCAAACAAGACTTCACGACATTGTAGAACTAGCAGAACCACCCAAAACTTGTTAACGTCAAATAAAATAAAACTGCTTTTAAGGTTTTGTTCAAGCCTTAAAAAACGATCGCGTTTCTATTTACTGTTCTGTTAACACCCTTTAGCAGCTTCAGTTAGAGTCTCATCAGTGAAACAATATTTACCGAACAAAATTCCTGGTGGGAAATAATGCACTGTAATACCCGAATTCATAGCGAGTGCAACGAAATGGTACTATGCAATTTGTTTTGGGGATTTCAAAAAGAAATGACATACATTTTTATGTAAAACGAAAGGTAAGCTCTTTATAAAGCCATATTTCTTTATAGTTTTCGTATCACGTTCTAAAGCTACTACTTGCTTACGTATTTACTCGCTTTCTCATTATGCATCACATAAACCGAGTTTTCTCGTTTTAACGCCTAGCCGCGATTAGACGCCTACCCCGTTTAAACGCCGGCCGGGTCGACAAAGCTGAGTTTGCTACAAATGTCGTGGTCGGCGTGTATTCGAAACCGTACTATTTAAAAAAATTCAACATCAGAGCGGAAGAATTTTTCACCCCGTAAATACACGCCTACCCCGTTTAAACGCTCGGTATGTAACGTGGTTTTAAACAAACACAGCGGGCGTATATAGCTATTTCAAAAAAGGTTGTCATAGTCAATAGTCGATACTGGAACCGAAAGGAACTGCGGGGTTCAAACTGGACAAATAATTTTTTACAGTTAGCATCGACTTTGCAAAGTATAGAACGCAGGTTGATCATAAAATACCACGGCTATAAAAAATAACTTTCACTGGCGCAAAATCACTCATTATAACCGTACCCAAAGTTCCTTTCGGTTCCAGTATCGACTATTGACTATGACAACCCTTTTTGAAAAAGTTGTAATTGAGAAAATACGATATATGGAAAACAATTTTTATGGGCCCAGAACTGACAGCCCTAAAAAACCCTCCTTAACATAAAAAATAAAATAAAACAAGATACAAAACAAGATAAGATAAAATAAGATAAATAAAATAAAATAAAATAAAAAACGAAACAAAACACAACTAAATAGAAAAACATACGATAAAAAACTAAACTAAAAATTAAAAATAATAACATTTTAAATGACGTTAGATAAAACTGGATATCAAATAACTTGTTTAAAACTAAACTAAAATAAACGAGGAACCTTACCTTGTAAGCGTCTCTCAGCTGTACTTCATAGAAGCTGATCTTTTCGTTCAAATCCCGGATCTCGCTCTCCAGGTGATTGATCCTGTTGTCTTTCTCAACGACGTCAACGGACTTCCCTCCATCGATGTTGTTGTTGTCTTTTTTGAACTGCTTTAGTTCCTCTGTCAAAGCTTTGTTGACTTCCTCCAGCTCCGTTTTCTGCTTGCGAAGGTTCTCGATTTCCGAGTTCAGCTTTTTAACCTGAGATGGATTGAAGGAGTATAGTCCAACCGTTATTCGGTTTCAAGCAATTCGATTGGTTCGTTAAACGTTTGGAAATTGCGTTCTGCATTTTCGAGTTGCACATCTTTTACATTTTTCTTACAAAACAACTATGCGGATAGCTTGCTTCACAGACAGTTGTAAACATCTGTAAACATTTTAAAACAACTGACAGGTCTGGCTGCGCGCGGGCTACTACGCGGAATGAATGTTATTCCGTGACCTCCTTTCTTTTTCATTACCGTCAAGTTTTGGGTCAGTAAACCCGGCGAGGCTTAATTCACACAAAAATAGCTTTAAAATTGAAAATTTTTGTGCAAGCAGCAGGGGTCGGGCAAAGAAACTTGAAACAGGTTCCAAGCAACGTCAATCGAACCTGTACATGTGACAAGAGGAGGTTCGAGGGATTCATCAGTCAATGGCACGATCGAGTCTGCATTTTTGGTTTAAGTTGGTCTTAGTCTTAGATTATTAATATCAACACGGATACATTCTTTTTTTGAAGAATCAGCACCCTTTTTTTGCCTATATTTACAACAGAAATTTTTTGTGTACACTTTACACCCTCAAACACAGATCCTTCATTAAACCTTACTTGAGAAAAGCGTTTTCAAGAGAGAACTCAAGTTTCAGATTAAATCCTTAATAACGAAAGTTACAAATTCCGATTTCCACTTAACTCTTTGCTTTCGTACACAAGGTTTTGCTAGACAAGAGTTTGCAATACTCTTCGATCCGTTCTAATCATTTGTTTTCGAGGTTCTTTTTCAATGTGTTTAAGAAAAAAGTAATAAAATACCGCGACTCAGATTTCTTCATTTTCCGTTTTAGAGAAAGTTTTTTTAAAAAAAAAAAACTTTGCCCATTGTCTACGAGAGAACGCAGTTTACAGCGTGTGAGATTTTTAAAACTCAAAAATCGCTTTGTTAGCATTTCGTGATGGTCATGAGTGGACAGCAGGTAGCTTTGCATAACTAAAGTCGTGTTGCTGTAACCAGTTTGGATTAGCTCCGAGTTTTGAGGGCGCCGGAATGTTTTTGGAAACTAAGTTAGATTATAGGGCTAGGGGGTTCTATTTTCAATGCAAGATTGCAGATTTATTCTGAACAAAGTTTATATATTATCAGTCCGAGATTAAGTACACATGTATCATGTTTAGACGATGTGTACTATTCCATGTTTTGCAGTTAGATTTTGGACAGTCATTAACGATTTAAAAAAAAATCTTGTTCCATTTAATCTGGTTTTAAATAGGTGTCACTTTTTATGAAGCTCATAACAAAGCCATTGTTCCAACTCCAATGATTATTCTTGCAACAGCGTCATCAAGCGTCGAGTTCTGTCGAAACAACACTCGTTCAACCGAAACGCTGCATGGTGCAAGCACGGACGCGCGTACTTTAGTGAACAAAACTTTATTTCCTCTTGAACAAATTTAACAATAATTTTAAAGTTCGAGGAATATACTGCAATGCTTTTGGTCAAAAACATGTTTGTCGTTTAAGGACAACAAACAGCTTCTGCCCTTTTGCAGATTTGCAACCCAAAATAACTCTACTCTTAACAACAGCTGACTAATCCCTTGAGTCTTTTAACGACCTCTTCTTGCAAACAGCTCACTGCCCTTGTTTTCTGCAGCATCATATTTTAAAACAGCTATTTATATTAAAATATTCGATTTTAAAACTTTAAAACAGCGAAAAGGGTGTTTGCGGATTTACCCATGTTCTGAATTAGTATAGATTTGGCAAACTGAACAGTGTCTTTCGACTTTTATAAACTGTTGAATCTTTGCATCAGCTGTTTTAATTGACGAAAATTTCTATTGTCCTGTCCGCGTCCCTTGATTTCGCAGCGAAAGGATACGTGCATGCAACACTCACAAGTATCTAACAAACAAATCTGAATGTAGTTGCTTGTCGCACGATCTCTCAAATAACTTTCTATATCTTCAATCGTTGCATTAAAGTTTTCTAGTGTTACAGTCGCGCCACAACTTTGTGCGTGAACAAGACCAGGGGTCAGCTGAGATTGAAATTATGGTAATTTGTTTTTTAACAAGAAGTTAAATCACATTTACTCATCTTCAATAGAGAAAAGCGTCCCCAAAAACAATGGGAGCCAATATAAAGTGAAGGAAAGTTTTGTGAATTTGCTTTGTTTTAAAGAACCTTGCGCTTCTTTCATCAAAACTGGAAGCTGAGGCTGCTTTTCACTATTTCAGGTACAGAGTTTCAAAAGAGGGGACAACTAAACAATCTCTCTGTATAATAAAGTTTTGAACATTATCCTAAACAAAGCTGCATTACTCTTTTGTAATGTAATAATGCAAAAATACGCTTGTAATCGATTTCGTAAGATTTTTCGATGGTTTTAAACGCGAGCCTTAAGCACAAACTCACGGTTGATTCTAAACACTTAAAATAGCTTATAGTTATAACTATTATTTGAACACACAAAATAAATAATTTATTGTTCTGCATCGAACTTTAATACTCAACGATCAAATAAACAATTCAATGTCAACTAGAAACAGTAAGCTGCGAAACTAAATCTTCTAGTGAAACAAGTTGAACTGCTAACACAGTTTTGTTTACAAACATTTTCTAACCAAATAGGCAGATTTGTTTCCTGCATTTAATAATGTTCAGGTAAAAATTATTCTGGAGCTCCGCAATCTTTCTGCAGCGTTTGTAATCCCTAGCAGTTTGTTTCTGACTTGTTTTCGCGTCCCTATCAACAAAACTTGTAAATGAAATACTTCGGGAAAAAATATCAAAACGCAGGGACTTCTACAGGCAAACACGCTTAGACATTTACAGTATAAAGAAGTTAGGTAAATAAGGGTTTAATATGATGAAACGGCGATACCAAAGTACATGTAATCGTAATTACAAGTTGAGCAATCGGTGGGGATAGATGTTGGATTAAGTTTTGCCGCGTACAAAAATAACTTGCAACATGATAAAGAAAGTTTTAAACTGTTAAACGTGTCAAGTTGAGAAAAATCGAACTCCATAATTCATATCAAAAATGAAATCCTATTAGGTAATTCTTCAAACTGCACATTCAGCCGCCTCCACTTTCTTTGTTGGGGTTTTTGTTTTTAGAGTTTTGCCAAAGCAACTGGAGTTGAGCAATTGCAAAAACTTGTTAACATTAGAGGGTACACATGTTTTCTGGGATAACTGATAATTTATTTAATACTTTTAAAAAGCTAACTGTTTTGTGTACTCGCCAAAATTGAGCTGCTCTTGGTTTGTTAATTGGCTTTAAGTTTAAAGAGATAAAATGCCAACACACTCACAAACATGACATACAACAAGCGACACAATTTTGCAAGACTTTGCACCAACCTCGACTCCGTGCTCTTTCTGCGTGTTCTCCAGTTCGAGCTTGAGGTTGGCGTACTCAGCTTCCACATCTCCGATCAGAGCTTCCTTCACCTTCGTGTCAATGACATTACTGTCATCCTCGCAATTGGATGTTTCAGTTACTTTGACCGTGGTCGCGGAATCGGTGCAGCTCATTTTCAACAAGTGCTCTGACCAAAGTGACGTGAAGTTGTCAGTAGGACAAAGAAACTTGTAGAGTTTTTGAGGGACTTGTTGATTGCAGGCAAAATTCAGCTGGCTGGGCTAGGCTGGGCTGAAGGGGGTCTCACAACTGACTGTAACAGCAGCTGATTGGAGACTGATGCTTACTATTTGCTCGCTGATTTAAAAGGCTGAATGGGGTGGAGACTGTTGATTGGCACCCGTGAATCACGTGACAACAAATACCGACACACTTCAGAAATTGCGTTTTAGAGGTTAAAATTCAACTGCCAAGACATTAAAGGCAAAGCTTTGGCTTTTAAAGTGTTCTCTATTCTATTTAGTAGGTGGTATAGAAAGAAAAAAAAATTTAGAACCAGGAGTAATACATTGCGTTACTGGCGATCAATATCGGCACCTTTTGAAGTTAATTAAGAACACTCCAGGTTTGTGTGTTACAATGCAAACAAAGAAGAAATAATTACGACATCATTGCAGTCACTTGGGAAAAGTACTGCTGCTTACAACTACAATAAGATAGCCTTTGGCTTAAAAACACGATAACTGAGTTGCACATTAACATATCGAGGATGACCCTCCATATTAAAGCTGAAATTATCTTTTCTTGGCAGCAGAGTTGGATTACTACCAATACAGGCAATAGATGACCAAACTTTGCATGCGCAAGATCACATAGTCCTTAACGTATTTTAAGCTTTCAGGTTAGCTTCGTCATGCAGTGATGATCAAAAAAAGCTGAAGTTCTATCATAAAAGTACAGTATTCCTGGGGGCCAAGGTCGGTTCAGCTTCTGAAGAAAGCACGCGAGGGAAAACTCCAAATATTCAACAAGTGAAGGTCCTAACTTTTTAACAAACGTATGATAGTGCAGTGGACAGTTGGTTTCACTTGCAGGCACTTCTGGTTTAGGATAGAAGAGAGTTTAGTTTAACACATATTAGCGTATTTCAACACATTCATCTTATTTATAATCTATTGTACCCGAACGTTTGTTTTGAGTATTTCAAACAAAGACTTTTACTCCGGACTTTTACTATTATTATGGGTACAAATACACGCATTTTCTTTAATAAGAGTTGTATTAAAAGCGATTGAGGATCAAATTACCTCAAACTTAAAAAACCAATCAAGAAATGTAGAGTCAACATGATTCATGTTTTCAAGTGAAATGAAGTACTGAAATTTCCACTGAAGCCGATCGTGTGTATATATCTTGATTTAAATGTCGTTTCGATTCCGAATCATTTAGCGGATTATTTTATAATCTTATTGGTCGTATATTAAGAACAATTTGAAGCATATCCGAGGTTGAAGTTTCTCCAAATCTCACCCAGAGGCTGCACCAGTTCACAGTCGAAAGACGAAAATTTTAAGGACTTGTACACAAAAGGCGAGACAGAGTTAGCAAGATGCAAGCACCGCTTGAATTTGTGTGACAGCGTTCAAACCATTTTGTTTTAAAAATTCTTCATAACGGAAATAAACAAAACTTAACCAGCTGTAAACCTCGCTGAAAACAAAGGAATGCTTTTATGAGTCGCCCCAACACGATATAAAAGAGCTGCTATCTACTCCAAGTTCAAACCTGGAATAGTATGGGAACTGTAAAATTAAAAAAAAATTGCCGACTTCTACGGGTATAAAGACAGAAAAGAATATTTTATGAGCACAAGTGGTGACTGCCTTTGGCAGGAGGTGGAGCTGACGTCAAGCACGACGTCATATGACGCAAACTTGAAAGAAAATGGGCGTTTTTAGAGCACGGAAAAAGAGCAGAAAAGATTGCGCTTAACCCTATACTAAGTATGATTGGCAATTTTTGACTTCTGTCTCACGATGCACGATTTTCGAAAATACTGGCGTCAGCAAGGAATTCAGGTTGAAAGTTTTTTTTGAAAAGCTATCGATAACAAAAGAGAGTTTGGCGTTGCAACTGGACAATATTCGAAATCATCCAATCAGAGCGCGCATGCGTGCTTATACTTATGGCTTTACAGCGTAAGTCATGAACATTTGTTGGACTGAATTCTAAACAAAGGTGACGAAGTACCGCCCGTGAGGAACTGGTCAAGGATTTGCTATGATACTCGAACTTGCAAGTTTTTTCTTTATTGTAAACCGTAAAATGCATAAAAAACACAGTATTGGATATGCTTATGTTTGACTGTTAAGAACTGTCGAGTGAGGGCCGCCGAGCAGGAGAGAGGCCTGGGGAAACTTTGGAGTCTGGGGCTAGTTTCTAAGATGGTGTCTCGGAATTCAATATGTGAAATGTGTCATCCAAACAAACACGCGACAGAACTTCAGTGGAGGAAGAAGAGCAAATAAGGAAACTTGTGTTATAAACCTTGTCATTTTTATATTTCCTTGTGCTTTTTGCAAGTTGAGAGCTTAGTTGGCGGCCCTCCGACAAGTTGGATACGATAGGATGAAAGACAAGCCAAACATACTGCTATTTCAAAGCGGGATGTCCTGTATTGTGTAAGAAGCACAAAACCCGGAATGCAAAGCATGATGAGAGCTCCTGTTTCGCTGATTCCTAAGCCGCTCTTCACTCAAGTTAAAAAAAAAACTAGGAACTTTTATACATTGCTAGTTTCATTTGCTCGTGCACGTAAACGGCGGCGAACCAGTACACCCATTTTTTGAGTTCAATAAACAATACGAGTCAAACAAGAAGCAGTGAAAACTCTTTGATCACGGCTGGCTTTCAGACCGATGTTAAGTGCGGCTCCATTCGCTTTAAAAAGTGAAATGCCTTTGAGTAATTATAAATACCATTTCAGCTGAGTCCCTGTCAATGATGCACGTGCCAAGATACTCTCTCACACGCACACCTACAAATTATACGAGCTCACGCGGGAGGCATCAAAATGGCAGCCTAAGGATTAACTGCAAATCTTCTGATTTTATTACTCCATTTCAAGTTACAAATTATTTACAATATTTCGCTTACAAAGTGTATCGTAATGCTTGGACTGACTATGATCTATTTTCAGAGACCATAAATCACATTTTGACCGTTTATTCAATTAAAGGGGTTCCCACACAGCTTTACGCATGCTCCAAATTTATTGATCAGAAAACAACTATAAACAGACACTCTTCAGATACCAAGCTTCGTTTTGCCGATATTGAGACAAATACGGACGTCTGTAAGCCCTTTCAGGTAGAACAATTTCAGTTAAAACCAGACAAATATATCCACCACAATATTATTAGCAAAACCGCGTTAGCAATATTACAACTATTAAATAATGTAAATCGAAGATTCAGACTAAACTGAACTGACCGAAAAACGATTGGGACCCGCAGCGAATGCTTCTGAAAAACGGGTCTAGGCTTTGTTAATTTCCCAAACTGAAGAAAATTTTTATGAAACTTAACTTCAAAACGAAAACAAAATATTATTCCTTTTAGCGTTCATAATACCATCAATTGCCTCGTGCTGGAAGATCCGCGCAAGAACAAGATTTTCACTAAAGGAATTTAAAATTCCTCACTCACAATGGTTTATTATATAAATAGAGGAAACGAACAGGTTTAGTGTCTATGTCTTGTTGACCAAAATACGCCGTTTCACCAACTGAAACTAACGACCAACCTCCACCAATACTGAATTTGAGCACTATAGAGTGTTAACTCCACGTTAAACCTTACCAGGCAAACGGTGAGGCTAGAAAGGCGATCCAAAATCCTTCTTTAGAGCTGACCAGATAACTAGCAAGACTTTTTAGCAGAACGTCGATTTTCGGACTGTAGTGGGAAGAAAAGGTTAAGCTTAGCATTTAAGCAGACGCCCACTGGCTCGAGGACTTCTTGCCAATAGAATATTTCTTGTTAGTATTAACCAAACAGGTGGATAGCACTTTTTGCGCGCTCCGATTGGTTCATCAGAATAGGTATATCCTAGGATATTCACCTCCAGACGAAATTTTCAAAATGGCGGCTCTTTTTGCC
>JAOBRG010036234.1:0-22493 GCA_027574985.1 Umimayanthus nakama | reverse complement strand
CACAACCAGGGCCAAGACCAACCGCTTTAAGAACTGTTTTATTGTCAGCAATTGTAAATAATCTAATCATCAGTTTATAAACATTTTACAAACATTTTATTATATTTTATTGTCTCTTATATTACACACATTGTAAAGTTTTAACATAATTCAGGTTTTTATATTCGCTGTAATGTTTTAAAACTTAATAAAGTATCTATCTATCTATCTTACTGGCGGCGAATATGATCCCGAACGAGGTTTCCAAGCCCACAGTCTACTTTACGAAACTTTGGACAACTGCTAAGAACGAACAATTGGTAATGACTGTATAGTTATTGTTATTTCATGACTAGCCAGCGTAGCTCGGCGTTCTAATCAGCCGATCACGAGGGGGAAAAAAAAGAGCAGATCCTTAGTGAGCCTCGTCCTTGGGTGCTGGCAGCCCCCACTAACTAGAACGCCAAAGCTAAGCTGGCTACATGACGACGGCTGAGTTGTAATTCAACTTACTAGCAGTGTTGTCAGATTTTATCATCACTGGTTTGTGATAATATGACAATCCTGGACGGCCTTAGTATTGAAAGGCAACAGAGCAGTAATACCAAATAGTATGCGAGTTGGCAAACAATCGACCATCTACAAGATGCACAACAAGGTCTGATCTCCACTCTTCAGTACGCCTTCATTTTACTGGCCAAAACTTCAAGATGACTTTATAGAAATTGTACGGAAGTACGAATCTTGTCAACGACACAACAAGAAGAAACCTCCAAACAAGTATAGACAGCTCATAAATAGGCGCCCGATTGAAACTCCTGGGAATGGACTTAATTTACTCCACCTTCATCACAAGTAGACGACCAATATTTTTAATAAAATCTTCAGGAAGTTTGGACTGCCGGAAAAAAATAATCAGTCCAGCGATTGCCCCTGCTTAACGTCTGACAGTTTACAATACAATAAAGAGCAGTAAGCACAATTAGTCTTTTCAAGAACAACAAGAGTGATTATCAAAGAGCATCACAGCTTATCGCGACACACAAATGAGTGACACACTACCTTTACCTGCAGAACTGTTACAAAATACGTAAACTAACAATCGTCTCAGCATATTTTACTTTCTACTGCCTGGAACACTGTAGCTTTCAAGTAAGGGCATTTTTAGACATTTAACTCCAAGAAATCTTTAGATCTTTTCTATCGCCTATTTGTAAAAGTTTCTTTTGCTAGCTCTTATTAGCTATATCGTCTACTTTGTAACTTATGCATGCTTAAGCTCAGAGAACTTATTTATTTATTATTGTTATCATTATTACTACAATTATTATTACTATTATAATTATTATTGTTATTATTGCTATCATTACTATTATGAGGTGGACACGAGGCCTGCCCCATTGACAGATCAGCAAAAGATTGGTCAGTGGAAGAGGAGGAGGTAAAGAAGGTCAATTTGTCTTATTTCACGTACAGCTATGCATTTTCATCAGCACATCTATCTGTTTTAATAGTGCTGTCTGTAGCTTCTCCGCTACTTGACTTTTAAGATTAATTTTGAATCTGTTAGCGGCTTCAAAAGCAATTTTTCCTAGTCATTAATTTATTAAAGGTTGAAGACTCTTTTAAAAATGTGGTAATAAGGGGTGTTTTACACTAAAGTTTGAGTTTTGCTATGCTTTTGCTGGGCTAAGTTTTCAGCTTAACTATGAATTCTTGCTTAGCCGTTTTAACTGAGCAGCTATCAATGGCCTCTTACAAACTGAGAGTGGATTGCACGTGCAATTATTATTTATGTTGGGACAACTTGTTGGTTCAGACCATTTGCATTTGATTGCAACACGAAGTAAAGGAAACTTTTGGCATTAACTGTTTTTGAAACCGCGTGCATGTGTCACCTTGAAGCACACGAACTATATCAAATTCAGTATTTCTTAAAAGTTCCAAACTTCATCAACACTCGACAAGCTTCACGGATTTCCAAGAACCGGAGATTCCTTGCTTCAGTTAACAAGTGCCCTGAGGTGTGTGGAAGACAGAGAATAGGGCTGAGGGTCACAGTGATGATACCACGTCTGATGCACTAAACAAATGCAGTTTGAAGGCTTTACTAAAGTGAGAGTCGACGCTGGTGACACAGAGCTCCGTGACCACTTAGAAACATGTGCTCGCAATGCAAGCTATATCTCCAAGACGTCTCAGATCCAGCTTTTGCAATGCATAAAAAGTACCTACAGGATGTTCTTGTTCGGCAAGTAAAGGATGGCGGAGGACGGTATGGCATCGAAGCAGATGAGGTTACAGACACGTCAAATTGAGAGCCAACTGAGAAACTGGTCGAGTAAATAGAGCTTGAGACTTGTTCAGGGTCTACAATAATTTTATCTAGAGCTATCGTCAAAGCACTGACCAACATGGGGTTGGACCCACAGATGGGCCGGGTACAAACCTGTGAAGGAGCTGGTAACATGGCAGGATGACAGAATGGCTGCGCGAAAAAATTTCAACAAGTTTCTCCACGGGTTTGTATCTTTACTGTGCCACCCATGAGCTAAATTCGGTATTGACTCATTCAAATCATGGTATGTAGCCTCAAGTCAGTTCATATCCTTTTCAATTATTCTCTCAAATGGAACGATGGTTTGAAAAAAGCATTGTCATCATCGAGGAAACGAAAGAGAACGACACTGACACAGGACAAGAGAATGACAGTTTTAAAAGTTATAAAGGTAGCATGAGTGACGGAATAATGATGATGAAGAGTATGAAGAAATTGATGGAGATTGAAAGTCCAAAGTCGCAGGCGGATTCGAAGAACATCAAGCCGTTGTGCGAAACGCATTGGTTGGAAAGGCACACAGCTTTCCAAGTCTTTCAAGACCTTTACGAGCCCTTGCTACTGTGTTTGCAGACCACTTCAGAAAACAGAAGCAAGAAACATGTAGAACCCAAAGTCCAAGACTAGGGCTTGCTGCACCTGATTAAGACGCCACAATTCATTTGTGCGTTCAAACATTGCGTAGTAACATTCAGACAAAGACTCCAGTTGACCACTTCAGACGGGCGATATTCATTCCGTTTCTCAGCAACCTTCAGCTTGCTAAGTCTTCTACTTATCCAAGCCAACCTGCACGAACTGGACTGAGCCTCCAAGGACAAAGTACTAACCATTATGAACACGGCCTCTCGAGTCCAGGTTGTGCTTCACAGGAGGCTGACTTGTGGGAGCGTTTTTGTTAAGTAATTTATTTATTTAACTTTACTGACGTTAAGATACTCCTGGCATTAGTCAACCAGCTCGTTATTGTGGCAGCCCACTGTATTTCAAACGACTTGATAGTTCATTTTTTTAGAATTTTTCAAATGTGACAGTATTAGCCACTAGCACAATTGGTAGGTGTTTTACTAACTTATAATAATTATATTACAAACCAGCTTTAAAAGGGGAGTTTAAAACACTCAAAGAAAAAAAAAACAGGAGTAGCAAATATATATAAACAACGAGCCCAAGAAACTAACTTCCATTTGCGGTAAGCGCTGAACAAAACACGATATCAGTTAGAGTTTTGATTCGATCTGCAGACCCCAGTTCTTCCGCCATAAGGTAGCCATAACACTATGCAACCCGTGGACAAACATCCAAGTCAGATCAGATGACTACTATCGCCATTATAGATACAAAATTGACAGATAATGCGAAGTAAAAGCGTGCTAAACATATCTCTAACATGATTTGTATGACGGACCAATTATTAAGCAAGGTCTTCGCAGTGTATTTCTGAAAGGCTCTTGTTTGAACTAGACTGTCCCATATCATGCAATGATTTATCTGGAACACGCTCCAACAGCACTGAAGAATATGTATCAGTTTTAATGGGGACACAAAAAAGGGTTTTTACAAGTACTGTACTGAGGCAGCGCAAACTCCAGCAGTAACATTGAGTTAGTCCATTGGAACTTCTGGACTTGTACCGATGTACGTGTGCACAAACGAAATGAGTCAGAGATCTAACAGACTGTAAAAGAAGATGTTGTGAAACGATAAATGCTGCAAAAATCTGTAATGAAACAAACGTTTATTATTTTACCTAAGATCTAGACACACTGACTGTATTTATACAATTTTTTTTGTTTACTTGTTTCTTTTTAGTACCAATTAGTTGTGTGTTATTATTTGTGGCATTATTAGTCGATCTTCCAAATTATATTTAAAACAATCAAGCTGCCCAATTTGTGTAGCTCTTCGTGTTATTTTGGGCAGCTTAGGCCTTAACCAGTTAGTTTTTAATTTTTCTTTCATAAAAATCTGTTACATGTAAATGAAAGTGGTACAAATAAAGTGGTTGTTGTTGTTATGGTACCAATCGTTTTGTAATTGTCATTAAGATTGTGAGAAGACACAGTGGAGATTTCTGAGCATGACAATTGTATGTACTCGATTAACAATGGTACTGTGATACCAGTGGAACTAACTTGTATTTGTTAAAGGTACGTAACTCACTAGTGGTGGGCCACGCTGAGAAAAGAGACACATGAAGCATTCCATCGCATGCTGAGGAACTGCAATATGGAAAGCAATGATCAGAGTCAACAAAGACCTCGCACACACTTAACATAGGAACAAGCTAGAAAACTCATTTGGTTGGATGATTTTAGAAATTTTTACATGTAATTTAGTGTAACTTTCGTCTCGACAAGGAAACTTCGGTGTAAGGACCTTTTATACAATAAAAATAATGTAATAAATACTAAGATTAGTTTTAAATAGTTTTAGTCAGTTGTCAGTTATACTTATAAGACAAATTCGAGACTTTTAAGAATTTCTTAAAATTTTTTAGACTTACATATTATGTTATACAACCCCACAAGCTGTAAGCTTTTTTTAACTATTGTGTTTAAATATAGGTTTGGTATCGTATCGTATCAGAGAATAAAAATGATAACTGGTATGATCAAGTAATTTTGGAAGTGAAGCAAACACAAGAATTAAAATTAGTTACTAGTAATTTCAGTGAAAACAATCCTTTAATTAGAGCTCATCGAATCCACAACATCAGAATCAAAAAGACAGAAATTTAAACATTCCACTACAAGTAAGGATAATTTGACTTTGCGACACACACAACACTTGGGTATGAGAAGTTTAGAATCGCAGTCTCTGGTACATGTACATGTAGTTACAAATGCAAATGAACATTAGTTTCATTCAGTATTTGTAGCTCCTACCAGTTTGCAGTTTGGGTGAAACTGTTTTAGTGAGCAGCTTCTTTCTGTCATACTACTGTGCACTACCCATCACCCAAGTTGTTGTATTTTGTTCAGCACTTTTACTGAGACAGTAAACGTGATTACAATAGCAACTCGCCAAATTCTGCTTGTTTTGTTTTTGCAATGCGAGCATCACATTATTGGTGGCAGCAGTGGTCTACACCCATTGAACTTTGAAAATAGACATCCATTTAGGGATGAGTTCGTCTTCAATTATGGAGCTATGTACAAGTCAGAAAGTCAGCAAATTTGAAGACAAAATTTCTTGCAGATTCTGGAAGTGACCACTAGCTCATGATCGCATTTGGAAAGTGCAAATTCTTTTAGACCAGGATTTGCAGAATCATACATGTAAGTAAGGATTCTACAGCAGACAGGAAAACGAAGCATCTTTAGTTATCAAAATGATGTAATTTTTAAAACTCCATCCTGAAACTTGGGAGGGCATGCTAAGTGACAGTTAGTAGCTTCAACTTAGGCCAATGAGGGTGAAGTGAAGCAACTACCACTTATATTGTATCTTAAATGACGTTCTAGTAGTTTTGTTAGGACTGCCGCAGAGTAGAACAAACATGGCAGCCATCTTGGATACTTGCTTCCATCTATAGTATTAATAGAGTTCCTGTTATTGTAGGTCCATGAGTTCTTAGCAATAATACCATTGCTGGTACATTTTACATCAACTACCATGTTACTGCTATTTTTATCACTATCATGTAGCTGTGTTCTGATCTTAGTCGTGTTGCTGTAGATCTTTATCATCGATGCCAGAATAAAGATCTTGTCTTGCATCGAGGAGCCAACGCGCTTCATAAAGGAGGTTGTTGCAAAAGTCCAAATGCTGGGCCATCAGAATGCAATTCACCATGCTTAAAGACTGTCAGGTGAATGCATTCTTCAAACATGCACATG
The DNA here is from genome assembly GCA_027574985.1 of Umimayanthus nakama. Lineage (NCBI taxonomy): Eukaryota > Metazoa > Cnidaria > Anthozoa > Zoantharia > Parazoanthidae > Umimayanthus > Umimayanthus nakama. The sequence goes on along the minus strand of JAOBRG010036234.1, from coordinate 16,334 downwards.
ACCGTACACACAGGGCAGTAGAATTGGGAATTCAGAAAGGTGACATTGAAATTTGCAAGAAGAATAAAGAATAAACCCAACAAATTATCACCTAAATTTGGCACAGACACGTCAACAGTCACAGAATATTATAACAATTGTTCCACAAGCTTGAGTGGTACATCAGCTGATAGCCAACGAAGCGTGGAGCACCGAGTTGGCTATCAACTCATCACAACAAGAGTAAGTAGAATAACTGTTTGTTATACACAAATCATCAATCAACACTCTTTTCAATAGTCGAATGATACTTTATTCTGGCAATTTTCTTTGTGAGTTGTGTTCATGTTTGAGTTCATTTTGGAACAAACACCGGACAGAGTTTTGTATGAATGTTTCAATGTTTTTTTCAAATTTATAATAACTCAAGATATTTCTTCATTTCCGTAAACTTACCAATAAGAATCTTGACTCCATTTTTGTTTGCTTTTTTGGTGTTTTCTGGTGTGACTTCTTTGAGTAAAGCCACAATTTCTTCCTTTGTCAGCTCGGCAAGCCTCACTGCCATCTTGAATTTCGCTACACATAGGATATGAGCTGAGATCCTAGTTGTACAAGAGCCAATAAGAGAGTTCCGTTGCCGTTAACTAGTGACTTGTGTATTTAATAATTAACAATTACTCAACGAACGCACGTTGGATATGAGCTTTTAGATAGCAGACAAGGCGCGAAGCACCAAGTCGGCTATCATAAGCTCATATCCAACAAGCGTGAGTGGAATATATGTTTTATTAAATACCAAACACTGGATAAAAATATCTCGAATTCTGTTTTCTACTGAGTCGAGTTTTCAGCCATTTTAAGGGGAGATTTTCCGTGATAAAATTTTCAGTTTCCATATTTGGACATATTGCAGTATATAGGATTTATAGCGTGAGTAGAGAGCCAATCAGATTACTGGAATTTCAATATCCAGTGCTCGGTATTTAATAATCATATATGTAGCAGCTCCCTCGCGATCTGTTTGACAACATCAAATCCCCCCATGCCACTTTTCGACCCAAATTGTCTCCAAAAATTCTCAAAATATTTGTACATATGTAATCTTTATCAAAAAATGCACTGTGCCACTATGGTTTAAGTTAATATTTTTCCAAATTGCAAACAAAGTATCAGCTAACATGACATAATCAATACTGAAAATTCTGGTATAGAAGGTATAGACCCACCCCACCATCCAACATCTGGATTGCCTTCAAATGCATGTGAGCCCCTCTACTATCTAAAATTTGATTAAAAGTCACCAATTTTGGCGTCATTACCTTAATACCACTTAGGAGAAATCACAAGCAAGTAGGAGTGCCAGATAGTGATGAGTGTATTAAAGCCATGGGTGAGGATGGGATGACTCCCCAGGGGGGGGACTCCCATTAACATATGACGGGGGGGTCCGAAAGTTGAGCTCAACCATAAACCTAAAAACATACTCAATTTCGGCCCTAAAAAAATACACGCTGGAACATTTGGTACCCTAAACTAAAACAATCACGCTTTGACACGGTTTTTCAAAGCGATTTTTTAAAAAAAGGTCGTGGCACAAAACTCTCAAATTCATACCCTAAAAAAAATACACGAGCTTAAAAAAATGATACCCTAAAGCCATACAAAACTCCAAAAAACGATAACCTTAAACTTTCTGACCCCCCCCCCCCCCGTCATAAACTAATGGGAGACCCTTCCTGGGGATGAGTCATACTGACATACAATGATACATCATTGTGTAAATGAAAAAATTACAAATGAAAACATTCATGAACATACCTTTGAAATAACTGTCGCCAATAACGACAGTATTGGAGCAAAGTGTAACTTCGAGGCCTCAAATCACCAAATAGCGCGTGTTCTTTACACACATGTATCACATTAATTGTTTCCCGGATTGTAATTTGAACAAGCTGGCCTATGCATATTTTGTATATACTTCATGTATTGTGCCATATATGTAACCCGTAAGGCTTTGTAAAATTGCCGCAGGCCGGACACAGTGTGGGCGCTGGTTATCTTCTTTTCTGCAGACTTCACTACATCTGGATGAGATGAAACTCATGTTGGTGGTGTCTTTGCTTTATGTGTAACTAACCAGGTAAGAAGTAACATAAGTTAGTTGTTTTGATGGTACGGTATTGCAGTTTTTAATTTTTCTCGTGTGTCTCAGTGAAACATTTGGACTGTTCGAAACGGCCTTTGATGCACACAGTAAAGTTGCAAAGTTCAGTAAACTTCACTACCGCAAGAAGACCTTCCTTAACTGTTAACAGAACTTCCTTCGAACATCCTTTGAACTACATACGAGACAATAGGCACATTACTTAATACTGAAGAAAAACAAATAAATACTGATTTACCAAACTTATAACGACTAACGTAAGCGAGTTTGCATACATGTATCTGCAAGGCGATAATTTGTTCATAGATCTATTATAAAAGTATGATTCATCGCTTTACTGTAATTCAGTGAACGACCACGTTTTAGTATACACGCTATGCGATCAGGTGCAGAAAAATACGCACGTAGTACTTGGTTCATCCTAGTAATTACTGTAGCCAGTCTGTCTTTCAATCCACGCCTTAAATGCATTTTTTGTTCTCGTAACTACTTTAGTCCCGAATTTAGTATTAATTTACATATTGTAGCAGGTGCTTATTGATCCACATAGAAGAGAGTATAAAGGCATGTTCAGATCTAGCGCAAACATGCTAAGTATAATCATGTTTGGAACGTGTTTGTGTGTTCACACTCAAGGTTGGAAGTCAGAAACAAGTTTCAAACTTGTTTATTTTGAATTTGTCGGCTTGTTGTATATATAAAGAGGCAATTGAAGTAAAATACCGGGCAAAACAAACTAAAAGTGATATTTTTAAAAGATGTTCCTGATAATTTATTACTTCTGTCCCATTCGAATCATAAGTGCCCAGAACTACGCAAACTCAGTTGTTTCATTACCTCTCCTAATTTTTTTGTGAATTCAGTGGTTATCAAGTGCTGTTTTATAGTACTTTGAATACTGTATTTTTTACTGATAATTTACCAGTTGTCAATTATTTGGTCCCAATACTATCAGCGTATAACAAGAAATTTTGCAATTACAGCAAAAAATATAATCATGGCACCTATTTTAGTTTAAACCATTTACCATCAAAACAACTGGTTGGTGACATGATGCATGCACGCGTGCACTGATGGTTAAATTGTTATTCAAAGATGATAATTAGGGCACTAAAGAAACCTGTTTCGTGAAACAATGCACTTTCATGTTCATTTGAAACTACCTCACTCCGTAGTTTCAGATAAGCGTGTTTCAGTCGAACAAACAAACATGGCGACTTGGCAATAACATGAGACCAAGTTGCCACTGTAACTATGGGCAGATAGGAATGTACGGGAACAACTGTTCATCGGAAAGAAAGAAACCATTATGGAACAATTTGTCCAAGGAAATAAAGAACGCAGGGTTTGACTGCACTGGTACGCAGTTCAAAACTAGAACTCACAACCTCGCACAAACTTACAAGTAACAAGACGGAAATAAGGCTGTGAGCCAAACGGGGCGGGAACATTCGGGCTGGCCATTCTTTGAATATATCGACCTTGTTCTTGGGTGTAAACCAAGCCCGAAACCATCCGTAATACTGGAGTCAACTTAAGGTCTCATCTGCCGACAGAAGCCGAATTTGCTCCAAACAGTACAAACTGTGCAGTGATAACTCAAATCGCATGAATTTGGATTTGCATTGAAACATGTTCCAAACACTTCTTTTAGAAACTTGGTTCATTAGAAAATGTTTAGGGCCATGGTCAACAGTAAAGTTTGCAAAAACAATTTCACAATAAAATAAATTTAACAAACACAGTAAATCAAGCAAATTTTGTGTAAATCTATAAAAAATGCCATGTTTGCCATAAGCTACACTGTATGTTTATACTAAACTTGCTAACACGAAACTAAATCACTTTAAACTTGTTTTTTGCTAAATCTGAACACAGCTTAAGATAGCAGTTTCTTATCCACTTACATTCTTGGAAGGTTGATACCTGCATACACTGGTACAGTGCATATATACTTCCTGGAGAAGGCAATCGAACGTTCGGTAATCGAAAGTATTTGTTCGATTGTGTTCGATTTTGCTTGTTAGTGGAACAAATTCAAATGCAAACTTTTCAGTGAGTATGAATACCAATTAATCAAACTTTGCACTTGATTGTGCTCAAATATGTCTTATTTTGTTCAGTGTATTCCATTTGTTTTTCTTTAATCACTACTACAAACAATGGAGTCATGCTAGTTGCATTTCTGCCCTCCAAAATTTAAGATAATTTTAAACATGTTCACCAAAAATAGTGAAACTGGACTGAAAAAAGAAAAAAAATTGGGAATGTTTGCAACCAGTGTTTGTAATGATCGATTCATATTTTTTACTCCATCCTCATTTACGGATCACAAGTATTCAGACCTTTTGGACAACTACCTCACTGTATTGGGTGCATCACACTGGATACATACATGCAGTACTCAGGAAATCCACTATAGAATCTTTTGGCTCACACATGTTCAAGCAACTATTTGTGTCAAGCATTATTGAACTTGACAATTACCTTGTACCAGACACCAAAAAGGTGAAAAATGTGTGAATGACTGAGTAGTAGTTGAATGTTTGAGCTATTTAAGTTCAATCAACCCTGTACTTTTTTAGTGAGTATGATTTTTGTTCAATTACTGAACATAAACAAGAATGTTTTTCGATTACATTCATATAAGCTCAATTAAAAATGTGTTTGATTAGTTTTTCTTGCCTACCCAGGCTACCTGCATGCATGATAAAAGTCAGCATCAGTTAACGTTACAATTGTAGAGCAACTTCACAAACAACAAAATATTTTTTTCTGCTTATTTTGAACCATGCCGTTTATAAGCTACATTTAAATATACAAAACTAAGTGGTCCATCGCACCATTGTTTGTAAATAAGTTACATACTAACAGTAAAATGACCCTCACAATGCCATTGGTAGTAACCCTTTCAGCCCCAAATATACTGTATGATACATTGTTGAACTCTCCTAAACCATCTCTCTTTTTTCTTTGTAAACTGGTTGGGAGAATTTTTTTTGCTTTATTCTTATTACCGAACCAAAAAACTTGTTTCGTGTTCTTAGATTTAGGAGAATTCATGCACACATAAACTGGCTGAGGCTCAGAAAGGGTTAAACCTAATGATCATGTAAGTATAGCAGATGATCTCGATCTTTGCTGGTCACTTTTTGGAATGCACTTTCCAGGAGAATTATATCTAAGGTCAAAAAGCTTCCCCAACACTTCCACCACAAAATTTATGTCCTCCAAACTTTTTTTAAGGTAAAATTCTAGGACTTTTCCAGGAATTTCAGGAGCTTGGGATTTCCCCAATATTGTTGTAATGGAGGAATATATGTATATGCAGTCAACTCCCGATAATGCAGACACTCTCAGGACCTTAAGTTTGTGTCTGCAATAGCAGGAATCCGTAATAGCAAGGTGCGAAAAAAAATGATACCCCAATTTTACTTTTAAAGCATCACCTATGACTCAGTATTGCCATGCTGCTTTATTCTTGCTTCAATTTAACTTTCAAGTTTATTTAACACTGATTTTTATTATTTTGCCAAATTCATGAATTTAAGTGGCGCCAATTTTTAAAACCATGTCAAAATTGTCCGTTATAATGAGAGAAAACAATGAAAATGTTAGTTTGGGACCAGGTGAAGTGTCCATATGTCTGTAATGGCGAGTCTTCGTTATATAGCGATAGATGTTTTCATATATTTCTTTATGGTTTCAGCCGGGGGGTTTTCTTTTGTCCATAATAGTGAGGTGTCCATAATAGCGGGGTGTCTGCAAGGCAGGAGTTGACTGTATGTACAAACATATTTCATAGCAATGTACATACTATTGTAAATTTTTATTGTTATCTCAACCATTTTAGGTATTCTCTTTTCAGTAAGTAACTTAATATCTGTAGCCCAGTTCGTTTTATAAATGTCTTAACCAAATTTTTTATTCAATTACAGGAAGTGGTTAAACTATTCATGAGTATGACTTCAAAATGTCAGTTTCTGGTTGTTTTTGTCTTTTGTATCGTGAGTATTGCAATCTACATGGCATTGTTCTCAGACAACGTGGTAAAACATTATCAGAATATTAAGGTAAGAGACAAGGTTATTTAGTGAAACTGTTGTCAAAATTTGTGATTAGAATTTGGTGTGCATGTAAATAAAAGAAATGTACAATATGTAGGTTTGTTAGTTGCCAATTAACACTATACAAGCTTCACTCGGGAACTTCTCATTCAAAACTGCTAAATAAATGTTTCATGAGGCCAAAGCATAAACAGCTTAAATGACTTTTCAAAATACTTGGAAAAATATAATCTTTTCCACAGCTACATTTTAAAAGCTGCCTAGTTTTAGACCTATTCAGCCCAGGGGAAGGAAAATGCCCGTATTGGTTTCAACTTTCGAGAACTTTCTAATGCTGTTAGTTTAAAGTGTATATATGTATATTGGTTATTACAACTTTTCTAATTCTTATGTTTTTTTTATGTGAAATTTCCGAATTTTGGGGTTAAAATTTATTTTCAGTGCTCTTTCACTGATTTTTTTATCTCAAAGATCACCAAAATGACCATTCGAAGTTTCACGACCGAGCGGTCGAGGACTGGAAACTGATGATGTCTACCAAGGAACTCGCAAATTGCATATTTAATTTATTTCCAATGTTATTTCGCTTTGGGAAAGTTCGACTCGGTTTTTTTTTCACGGCTGGTTTTGAGCTTTTTAGAGGACTGCCACGCTTAAAAAAAAGAATGCCGCTATTATTTGTTCAAATGTACTGAGCATATGCCAGAGTTGGATGTGGGAACCCACTCACTGCCACTTTTCCCCTTTCCGTGCTAAACTCTGACAAACCTTCTCCACAGATTTCGGCGTTTCAAGATTGGCTTCAGGCCAATCATCAATTAGAAACGGAAATTTATGGACCACTATATCATTTGGTATATCGTTAGTATTGTCACAACCTGCAACAATGTAACGGTCTGGGCTCTGGCATTTCTGTATTTCACCTAAACATCACCTCCACGACTCTGACACAAGCAAACTACAAAGGTCAAGACAACACTCGCCCAGACCCCGTTTCAAATGCTTATGAGTATTGTAAATATAAAATACAAAGTACTGCTCGAGGAAAACGTTTTCTTTCTTCTTGACAAATTTAAATTTACTTACAAACTCGGTCACAAGCAATTTGATTCACAACTCTGACTTCAGCAACTCTGGGAGCAAACTCTGTAATACTGAAAACGTGATCGACCGTGACTTCCTGGGTAGGCGTCATCACTATGGAATGTAGAACCCAGTAATGCGCGGACACATCCCTTCATTTGAGGGAAAAAGCAAACTTTGAAGCCAAAAAATGCAAGAAGGAAAATCTTTATCGAAAAACTAACCTTGCCATCGTTCTTGCAGGATATCGAAACGTCAAAATACGCAGAATTGTAATATCCGAGATATACACTTTAAAGTGTATATCTCGGATATTACAATTTTAAGTGTATATATCACTTGTGGGGTTTTCTTATTTAGAATTTACTTAACATTCTGATATGTATAGCAAAAAAATTTTTGATCTGGATTTATCTTAGTGGCGCAATTAGCATTCAAACAGGCGAAATTTTACTTCTGGATTCAGAATGACCGCGCAAAAGGAAGAATGGGCTGAGGTTGGATAATGTGACGTCACAACCAGAATTCATACTTCAAGTCTTCAATTGCTGGAGAAATTTCTTGTTTTGTGTTTTCTGGCTTTTGGTATTTTAAACAACAGATGTAAAGAATGTCAGATCTTCCTCCAGGTATTGCAAACTTCAAAGTATAAATTCTGGTTGTGATGTTACAGCTCAACTTGGACCCATTCATACTTTTGCGCGGTCATTTTGAAACCGGAAGTAAAATTTCACCTGTTTGAATGCTAATTGCGCCACAAAGAAATATCCTAATCAATTTTTTTTTCACTCTGTATGTCAGAACAATGAGTAGATTCTAAATTTGAAAAAACCCCACAAGCAATATACCTGTACCTCCGAAATGTTGTTAGAAATGTCTCTAATTGTTTTCTAATTTTGGTCGACCAGATTTCATAAAAACTCAAAACTTCAATGATTATAACATCATTTGATGTAATGGTGATGTCATTTGCCAAATGAGATTACACCAAATTGATTAGAGTATGATTCTATATAGATACTACCCTACCAAATTTCCTTACATGTATATTACTATGAATAGTTTTAGAGCCCCCCCCCCTCCCCACCCCCTTTCTGGGCCAAAGCAACCTCAAGTCAGTTCTTGCTATGAAAGTAACTAAAGAGAAATGGTACACATGTACCTTATAAAAGAATAGACTTCCCGCAGGTTATCAATGGATGAGGTGATGAAACCATTTAAGTCAGTGCCAACACCCTTTTTCTTTTTTTGGTTAGCACATTCACATCTGTAGATCTCTTGATAACAATTGGTTTTGGCTTTGGCTGTCACAGACTATTCCAAAAGTGAAAAATACTGTAGCTTCAAGAACATTTTTACAATTTAGGAGTGCACAGTCTATTACAACAAGTCCAGTCTAATGCCCCTCCCCATGAAAAGTAAGGACAATTTGAGACCAAACAAAAAATACTCAAGAATGCATTCATCATATTGTTGAGACCTAAGCCACGTTGAATCACATTCCCAGCAGTTTTCCTACCTAATTCGCATCCTCTGGAGCATTGATTAAAGTATTCTCGAAATAATTATATTTATTACAATAATTTGCAAATTTCTGGTTTTTATAGTTGTAGAGCTTTTGAGAAGAAAGATAAAAACTCAGCTCCTTTTGACTTGAAGTACCGTGAGTAGAGAGCCAATCAGATTGCCAGAATTTCGATATTCAGTGCTTGGTTTTTAATAAAAAAAATTCTTTGTTTGCACCTGTTTCAAACAATGAACAATTTCCTTAGCGGCTAAAACTAACATTTGTTTCCCATTTTGTTACGTAGGCAAAATTCAGTCAATCAGATACTCTAAATGAAAATGCGGCCAGAGAGTTCAAGAAAGAACTTGCAGCACAGTTGCGGATCATTCACTCAGAACTGTACCAAGCAATCAAGAATAAGACCTCCCCTAAAGACCCTCTCAAGAAACTCATGAATGTTGTGAATTCACTTGACCCATCTGGACAAGCTGAGCCGCAGGCTTTGGAAACTGACAAAGGAAACTCGACAGAGCTGTTGGATGTCTGTCCAGACTACTACCCTCCAAAGTACCAGGGATCAAAGTCCGGTTATCCCTTCTTTCATTTCGGCTGGTTGACGAAAGATTGTAAAAATGTTAAGCCTTTTAGAAATGTCCTTACAATATTAATAAACATGGCTGATTATCCTGAGAGAAACGACAAATACGCTCTAAATGTTTTGAAAGGCGTTAACGAGTCTTACCCGACCCTTCAGGTTTTGTTGTCCGCAAAGAAGGGTGCAAAAGTGACTGAAATTGCAAAGAAATACAAAAATATTAAAGTCTTGGAAGCGGGAGAGAAGGATACGAGCGGAAAAGCTTGGAATAAGCTGGTAGCTGGCTCTGCGACACCTTATGTGCTGATTGGTCGAGATTTCTCCCACTTCAGCTGGCTGTCTCAACTTGAGCGGCAGGTCCGAGTAATAGGCAGTCTTCCAAAAGTGAAAGTTGCGGGAGGCTCGTTTCGTAATACGAGCGGTCACTGGCAAGCTGGCTGCTATCAAAGGAAGCTGTTAAACTACGTGTTAGAGTACACTGAAGGCTACTTTCACTCAAAGAGTGAGTGCATGTATTGCGATCACCTCCTGGGTCCGTTTGTGGTCAAAACAGATCTTGTCAAGAGCATCAAGTTTGATGAGAGTCTCAGTCACGAGTTGTTTATGGAGGACTGGTTCCTAAGGGTGAGACAGGAGAACCATGAAGTCATGAGCTGTCCTGACGCGATGTACTTCACTGCAGAAGATTATAACTATGGAGTACAAGCCAAGCTTAGCAACAAGCAAACGTGGTTACCATTGGCTAAGAAATGGACGCTGAACAGAATTGTGCTTCCACGTTATGTGATCCACAAGTATTCCTGCACCGACATTGGCTACAAATGTAACATGGGCATCACAGACACCATGGCGCTTCCCATCTGCTGCTCGGAGCTTCAAGCTGCGTCCGTTGCAATGTTCCATGACTTCTGTGAGAAGCACAAACTTGTTTACGAGCTTGATACTGGTACGGTTCTAAACGCAGCAAAAATGTCGACGATGCTACCATGGGAAAAAGATGGTGATTTGATTTTAGGACCAGAAAACCTGACTCTTTTCCTCAAAAGTGACACGCAAGCCACATTTCGTAATGCGGGATTTCCTCTCACAGCATTGAAAGGCCCAGCCAAGAATGCTAAGGGAGAGTGGTCAACTACGGGGTTCTTCTACCTCACACAGCCGCCCATGTACATTGAAGTGTGGGGATTTGCGATCATGTCGAACACCTTCTTGCCTAAAGAACTGCAACATATTCAGACCAAGATGTTATACGGTGGTAAGTGGGTTATCGGACCCTACAGCCCCGGGTTGTATGTGCGCAATCGCTATGGCCATGAAGTGTACAAGCACTCGCAGCACTGGAGCGTCGTGGGGCTACCTACCGGGTTTTCAGTCTATACTCCGGGAACGTTCAAGAAGTGTAAAGATCCCAAATTCCATGGTTGCTTAGATAAGCTTCCTGCTGATGGCAACATTCCGTGGTTTGTGCCATAGGCTGTCGAGGGTGACCGGCGGAGGCACAGGCTGATCCAAACGTTTTGCACCTTGAAGACATTTTTAGAACATGGGGGTAGTCCTGAAAGAAATACGCGTGTTAGTACAACTTTTCATTCTCGACCCTCCCCCATCCCCCTGGGAGGTGATATTCGCTGACGATGTCACGCGACTTTTAAGTTGAAACTTGTGTATCCAAACACATAAAGTTTCAAATCACTACACGCAAGAAATACTCTGCACTGCACGTTTATGTGAAAATACTGCCAAGAAACGGGAAGAGTGTAAATGAACAAATCTTATTTTGACTGTGATGATCTGATCGGACAGTGAGATACACCTAATATACGGCGGAACACTACTAGCTAGGAAGCTTAATTAACCAGGGCCCGGTTGCTCGATAGTGAGTTAACCAATGGTTAGGCGAGACTTTCAACTAAGATTCCTTTATCTCGAAACACATTTGGTCTTTCCAAATGAAGTACTCTCAAAGAAACTCAGTCGAATACACAACAAGAAATGACAGGCCAAATCAATCCTTTAAGGAAGTAAATGAAAGGCAAACCAGTAAGGTTCAGATTTCTGCCCAAGGTCGGTGACTTTTTCCGTGTGGTCCCATTTCCTTTCCAGGGCTATCGTTCAAAAGGTTTTATTTGGGATATCTGAAGTACTTAAATATGTAAGTTTAAACCACTGTTTAAAGCGGTAAAGCCAATCGCTGGTTAAAATACAACCGACTATTGAACAACCGGGCACTGGATGCGTACATACGCGAACGAGCTGATACAGCATCTTAATACAGGCTGGACTGCGAGTAGTCTCCTCTTTTCCTCCAGGAGATCGTCGAGAGAGAACGCGAATTGTGGGGCGAGGACAAAAAAAGCCAGAGGGGGGAGGGGAGAAGGAGAGAGAAGGAGAGAAAAGGAGAGAAAAGAGGAGACTACAGACAACCTATTGTTTAAAAATCTGCGCGGCCGTTGGTGGCCGCAGTATTCTGATTGACCGGTTTTGACTTCCTTCTCCCCTCCCCCTATCGCTTTTTTTTGTCCTCGCCCCACATTTCGCGCGCTCTCTCAAACGATCTGGAGGAAAAGAGAAGACTACTCGCAGTCTAATACAGACATTATTCGTTGCATACACGTGGTTTGACCGGTACTGCAACTTTTGAATAAAAGATTGAAGAATAATCAAGTCTTAAATTCTCCTAATTCGGGTCTAAAAAAGGTCTTGAATGAGTCGCTAGCTGCAAGGTATCATGATAAGATATAGCTCACTGGTATTCAGGTTTGAAATACAAAGTGCACAAGTAACTTAAGTTATTTATTTACTTATTCGTACAAACAAAAACTAATTTTTAAATTTAAAAAAATTTTTAAAAACAAAATGTACGTTGTGGGAATAGAAGTGCACAGGATCACCGTTCTTCTTATTTCTGGTCATTTGTTCTCAACTCCCGGTAACTCGAACTCCCGATAACTCGAACCTTTCTCAATTTCCTCTGAAGGTTCAGTTTATCGGGAATCAACTAACAAAAAATACACCTACGTGGCTAGTAACGGTAATTGGGGCTCTGTTGCACTGCGCAATGCCGAATTGTGTTAGCAACGGATTGCAGCAAGTAACAACACTATGTACAGTGTACCACCACTCTAACAACGATTATCGCATCTTACGGCAGTTTTAACAAGGACGCATGCGCACAGCTCGTTTTCGCCAACCCGGCCAGAAATTAAAGAAAACTGCTGCTGAGAACGATTTTTAGTGTAACACCCAACCTCGAAACTTGCAACGCAATATTTTCAAGAATTGCAACACAGTTGGTGCCAAATTGCTCATTGAAACAGCGCCTTTAAGCTTCCAAAAACATTTTAACGACTTAATTAATGTATGTAACGTCAGCTGAACGCGGGTTTGTAGATTTTGTTGATTAATTCTGAAGTGAAAACTACATTTTATTAGTTATGCAGTATTTTATTATTTTACTTGGAAAGGTACTTCCTCGGTAGTCGTAGCTTGCATAGAGGGTGATCAAGGGAGATGGGAAAGGAGAGAGGGGGAGGGGAGGGTGGGGGGGCCGGGGATGAGGAAAGGGGGAAAATACGCGTCCAACATACTTGGTTACAACAGTGCTATCAAATAGCGTTCTCCTTTTCTGGAAGGTTGACTAATAGTTAAAAGTCGCGGGGGAAAATGTGTTTATCAATTATGCAATGGGACAAGACTGTGCTTGCAATAGAGGTGGCCGACTCATGGAAGCCGCTTAATTAACAAAAATGAGCCAGTCTTGCTACTTTAAATAATTTCTGTAAAACTAACGGCATATTATGGGTGAAGGGTTGTTTCATAATGATTTTATACTTGATTAAGGCAAGAAAATACGAGAATGGGATTTCAAAAAGCTCTATCAGGTCACAGCACTGTCAGTTGTCATATCTGTCACTTTAATGTGTCTATCCTTACCTCACCAGTGTTACTTTCACTGCTGTTACAACGCTTTCGTGTCACTGTGAGCCCTGTAACTTTTCTTATCAGTACCATCGCTGTCGCGACGCTTTTAAAACACGTTTTCACTACCACAGCGATATTGTTGTTTTCGCTGTCAACGCTGTGTACATCAGTGTCTAACTGTTGTGGGATTCCTCCTGTGCGGTCAATCGCCTTAGTTCTGTTCGATGTGCAGCATGTAAAGCCACATTCACACTTCTCGTTAAACAGGTTTAATTTAATCGTAGTTGAAAACTAACTTAACGGTTGCAGTTCTCATATTGGCTTAAAACTTCTATAAATATGTTAACTAATCGTTAAGGAGTTGAAATGTTTGTTTCAGAACCCTAAAAACCCAATGAACACGTTACAAAAGCAAGAGTTTAAAGTCGAACCAGTTTAATACAATCATGTTTAGTGCTTAGTATGAACGCAGTATAAGTTCACCAAAAAAAAAACCCACTTTGGAATGTGCAGACACTATCTGAAAAAATTACGGCCAGTGACATACCATGACATAGAAATTACCCTCGTTTAGTGTCTGTAGTATGGCTAAAGTCTTTCTTCCAGGCTTCATTTGTGTTGTTTTTAAGGAATATTAAAGGAACATTAATTTAAATAGCAAGGGACACTTGCAGTTGGAACATATTACTTGGCCTATTTATAGGGCCTGTACACGTATCTCGGGGGGGGGCTTATATTTGGAATACCGTAAGCCCCCTCCCCCATTCTCCAACTAAAATTCCATACAAAGTTAAAAGAAAAACGAAAAAGAAGTCCCTTTGAACAAATATAAGCCCCCGGGGCTTATTATCGGCATTTTGTATTGTATTTAACTGGCAGGCCTTAACGTGAGATTTTACAGTAGACCACTGGCTTGTAGCGCAATGAGGAGCAGTGAGAGATAATCATAAATGTTAGACCCTGAAGGGGTGATTTTATTTCAGTCGAGAGGAGCGTTTCGCCACGTACCAGGAATACTGTGTGAAGGGTCCCGACAATTTGTGGCGTCAAGACGGTCACAACAAGCTTTAACAGTTAGGCTTTGAAATCTTTGTACTACTGATGGTTAGTGCCGCGGAATAGAGTGGTAAAAACCAAACTCAGTTTTGAGGCTAAAATAATCAAAAGCTTACTAAATTTCACATCAATATGGTTTTAAAATATGAAAAGCTCAAGAACCGGCAAACCTTTTGTCACCGTGCATACCTCAACACTGCATGCTTGTGGACATTAGTAGCGATCGAAGACACTTGATATTTAATATAAGAACTGGGAAGAACGTAATTGTGGGCCTACCCAAATTCCTCCACTTCCCGCCCACATATTGGTTTTAATATCCCGCAATGTTGAGCAGCTTTTCTGGCTTCAGTGCCTTCTTTTCATACTTTTTAGAATGCGTTCTTCTGAGACTATGTTGAAATAAAAACGGTCAAATTGTACACCGTTTAAGCTTGTTTAGACTTAAGAATCTACCTCGTGTTCCGAATTATTCGGAATAAGTTCGGTTTAGATCGGAAATTTCTAATTGGAATGCAATCCTATTCTAAAATAAAAAATGCTCGGAATGCAACATGAATATACTTACGCAATGTCATAACCATTGCGTATAAGAATATTCATGTCGCATTGCACATACTTAGTCGCATTGTAGCAAATTGCAGCAAACTCAAATGTCACGGTAAACACAGGGTCAACATGTATTTTGTTTAAACCATTTCAAGCTTTCAACTCAACAACTGATTTAATTTTTTTAGGGTTATTTTAGCGTATTTCACATAACATTAACCTTGGTTGTACAAGGTCTCTGTTGTAGTCGGATGTTTATTTATGAGATTATAGGATTACTGAACATACAAGGATGGGACAGGGGGATAAATAAGAAAAAAACCTATGCAGATTTCACAGCAGAGAGAAAACGGGAGCTGTTTCCACGATGAAGAAGTATCCGGTAAGTTTAACCTCTTTTTTGTCCATTTTCTTGCTTCGAAGGCGTCAGCTTCCAACTAAAAACATGTTACTATGCGATAACAATGTTAAGTTAAAAAGCCGTTTAATCCATTTCAAATTTGTTAGTTAAATGTCTAAAACTTGTTAAAAACATTTACAAAGCTTACCTTGTTCAACTTTCAAATGAATCACTGACCTGGCATACAATTGCAAACTGGTGTGGCAATCTCTTTGTAAAGGTTTTTTTTTTAAAGTATGAATACATTTTTTGGCAGTAATCGACTTCTTATTGTGAGTAGAATTTTAAACATTATTATTAGTTCTTTTCATTATTGTTATTAGTAGTAGTAGTAGCATTAAACTATTATTATCTTTCTCACTGTAAAATCTCTTCGTAGTGTAATGTACATGTAGAGATTTAGCGGGATTGGCGACTAAATCACTAAACGAAAACCTTTACCAAGTCTCAACACAGCAAATGGTGCTTATGAGATAACTTTAATACAATCCTTTTCTTAGCTAAAATACCGGCTATGATCCTTTTACAAGACAAACTAACAACTGAAAGACGGGTTTTTTTTTTATACTACTATAGAAACTTATGTTGCAGGCATTCATTTTTTTTCATCTTGTCATATTCATTCCTTTCACACCCATCGTTTGCTCGAAGATTGCCTGGGGTGTTTCTAAAGAATGGAAAAACTTACAAAAATAAATTATATTGCGAAGTGCAGTCAAACTTTAAAATCAATTTAGACACGAATTAGTTCGTTTGAAATTTAGATTCAGGAGTGAATCAAGTCAGTGTAACTTGTCATGGGTTAGTCCGGATGAACGCAACTGGAACCTGGAAGACTTCCGGTTAAATCTTCTGCACTGTAGCTCGAGAATTGTTTCTCTCAGTAGCTACCCAAGCCCTGGTGTTTCCCCTCATTGGTAGTTTCCTGTACTTAGATAGATAGATAGATTTTATTGAGCTTTAAAATTGCAGCAGTCTAAAGCTGAATTACATTAAAACTTTACATCTTA
>JAOBRG010036123.1:0-22497 GCA_027574985.1 Umimayanthus nakama | reverse complement strand
GGGGGTGGAAAGTGCCCGCGCCGATTTCAAGAATTTTTGAGATCTTCCTCAATATTTAAGCAATACCAACCAAGTTCGGCCACTTTTGCTGAAACTTATTGGAAAACAAGGTTCTAGAAAATAATATGTGTCAAGGGTATCACATAATGCCATGGTAACACCGTTTTCGACGCCATGTTTACGCAAAAAATGACTTTTTCGTATCTTTCTTCATTAGTTAACAAAATCTTTAAAACAAATGCTAATTGTAAGTCTCAAAGTCAACTTATCAATATTCCCTGTAATAAAATTTTTGTAACACATGACCTGTGACGTCATAAGTATTGCGCAATACCATTTTTTGAAATCCAAGATGGCGGCCATGTTGTTTTGCACTTTGTCAAAATTGAAAGCTTTACATAGTCAATTTGCATTTGAAAACGTTGAAAACAGAACTAAACAGTTTAAGTGACACTATTAGCGTTAAATATTAGGAACTTGAGTAAAATTTGAATGTTTAAATTTAAGAGTTAATGTGAGGTTTGAACATAAACTGTCGCTGAAAAGTCTCGGTATGTAGTACTCATTTTCTTTCAGATACTGTTGTTTTTGTATTAAATGGAAAATTTTTGTAACATTCTGTACCATTATTTTAAAGTCAGAAACGTCTCTAAACTTTTTTAGTCTACTTTGATTAGGAAAATACTTTGTAATTGACAGTTATGACGTCATTATGTCGTAATGCTGACGTAATAAGCCAAATCAACTTCACTAAATTAATTAGTTTATGATTCTCTAGCTACTACATCAACAAATTTTCCTTTTCTTACCATCAATAGTTTAATGGGGTAGGGGTTCTAAGACGCCAGTGGCACATACCGAGCAAAACTTGACCCAGGTATCCCCCCTCCCCCCCCTCCCCCATTGGGAATGAATAGCGCCCTCTCTCCACTGTCAAGTAGTTTTCCATATTTGTACTAGCGATAACTATTTTGTAGCAACTAACATTGATAGCACTGTGTTTCATCAGTAATCGGAGCAGCAATCTAGAAAATGGTTAATCTTATTGTTTCAGTCAATGAGTGAATGACTTCAGATTTTTATGTTTATCACGGAGTCTAGGACATGAACTTTGACATTTGCAATCCTTTTTAGTGTTTATTGCTTTCCATAGGTACCCTCGTTTAAATCTGGGATTGAGGCTAGATGTTCTTATTAAGCGTTTTGAGGAATTAAGCTTTCAAGTTTTCATTTTTGGGATAGGGTTCATGCAAAGTATCTAATTTTGTGTCAGTTCTTAAGCGCAAGTAACAATCTAGTAGTTTGCCTTTGTATATTCACATTCACACTAGCCATCAGACGATGTTAGCCGATATACAACAGTTGAGCAACAAATTATCTCGACTGCACGAGATAAAGTAAAATAAATATTCTATACTTATCCCCAGCCTCGGCATTTTTTAGCATGTTCTTAAATCTTGGGAGTTTTTAATGCCTGGACATTTTCCTAAAAAAGGTTCTCATAAAAAAGAAGTGCATTTTAGAGTGAACTGCACGAGGAATGGGTGTGACCCGCCAAGCGCCAGCTACAGCCTGTCTAGACATTACATCGTTTACCGAATTACCTCGTACCTCCCTACATAATCCATTTAGGATACGAGTACGTTTAACCTTTAGAGGATTAACTGGTTAACGAACAAGAAATCTCGTTATCGGACATCTAAAATAAGAAAAAGATATATCGGAATGGTGTTGATCTTTCATTGCTAGAGAAGCATTTGACTTTGTTAATGTCCTTAACTGATAGCGATGATGATCTGCGACATAAATGAAATCTATTTCGTTCGTAAAATAAATTCAATGATTTGAGCAGTTCCAGTGATACATTTTGGAATGTGCAACAGCCCAGATCATGAACTGATACTGGGAATTTCACTCTTTGATAGTTTGATAGGTCATGCATGCACGACTTCATACGCCACGTAGCTTCGGATACACTCGGGCTCATCTCTAATCCAGAAACGCCCATGTGCTGGAGTTTGCTGCACGAATAATAATTACTGGCGACTGTAAACTTGACCCCGTATTACAAAAATTATTCTGATTCCCTATCCCTGACCGGTGTGTACATAAGGTACGCTGTAACGACCTACAGATACAAGCACAGTACGTGTAGAGAGAAGCCAGGCTCCCGAACTTCTATCAAGAGCCCAGAATCCAGTACAATACATGAAGTGTACCTAATGACAACCATGCAATAACAGTTGCCCATCCCCCCTCCCTGTTCCCTCTCCCCAAATGTCATAGACAGAGCATGTATAATGTAGTAGAACTTTGAAGAAACCTGTGAAAAAGGAAATTTTTTCCCAATTAAGGACTATTGTGAAAATGTGACTTTTTTCAAATGATTTGTCAGAATATTCAGTTTCTATTCCAGTCAAATGGTATCTCTTTTGCAGTACCGTTATTTGGAAGCGAACGCAGTTACGGCAGTGAACAAGTGTTAAGAGTTAAGACGTCTTCCCGAGGGAAAGGATAGAAGAGAAGATATCTATGTATTCTCTTGCATGAGCTTTACAGATAAGTGTATGGTTTTCAAGCCATTCTTGGTGTGAAATTGGGTATAATTTTCCAAGGCGTTTTGGTCTAAAACTAGCTATGGTTATTGAACGAATTTTCGGAGATGTGTCATGTGGCTCATTCAATTTGAAAGTAATAGTTTGAAGGCAGGTAAATAGCTTAGCGTCGAGTGAACATATCGTTAAGAGTCTAAAAACGTGCAGGTAACGGTTTTATAGGTCAGTGTGCACCAGAAATGGAGAGAGCAAGTGCAAGTTTTTTTGTCTTTTATACCTACACGTATTTATTGAACCATTTATTTAAGGTCAAGAATTAAAGCATTTAAAAACAGAAGTTTTAAGCAAGAACGGCGAGTTTCCTGTGGACGTGCAAGCTTGCAGGTCTCACTGAAACTCTCAAAACATTGTCACAATCTGTAAGATGTACTCCCGTTTCGCCATTTACCAGCTTTGACTTGCCCCTCTCATTTCAGTCATCAATGAGTTTCTAAGTTAAAGTTTAGGAAGGACATGATGCAATTCGTGACAGATGGAAGCTACAGACAGTTCAATTCAGCACTAAAATACGGTAAATATTTTTAAAGTTCTGCTGCTGAAGCACTCGGCGTCTTTAAGTGCAGGGGTCGTGCAGAGGAAGAGGCGTTAACTGCATGTTAAAGAGTTTAGCCTTCTTATAACGGAAGTTTTAAAAGGGGTTTCACCATATCAGCATATGTCAATTAATTGATATATCATTTAGTCGGTTTTAATTCTAATGCCGTATAACAGAATTATGAATTGAGCCAATAGTTCAACGGAACACAGTTCTACAGCCGAAGTGTGCAGAGCAATGCTTTATAAAAGACATTTTTGTATTAGTTTGTAGTTAAGGGCTACCAAACGCACGGGCTAATTTCGTTATGGACATCCTATAAGTGTCGTGCGCGAAAACATCGCATCTTTGTTTTGTCGGTAATGGCACGCGTACAGCATGCGTCGTGTCTGAGTGTTTCATGCGCTGTCAAACTAATTGTAGTCATGCAATGATTTTGAGTGGGATATCGTGGAACACGCCACGCGCTACTTATACCTTTCGCACGCACACGAACCTTCAGGCATGTCATTCATGTCTCCCCCCCCCCTTCCCCCCCTTCGGCTGAGATGTTTCCGCACTGGTTAATGTCGCAGATCGTTTTTTTTTTTCAGTTTCTTTGTTTTGCATGAAAGAGTGTGGAAGTTGAAAATTAAAGTTCTACTTCTAGTAATAAAATTGCACGAAAAATGAAATGACTTACGGACCATGCAAACGGACGCAGTAAGGCTCTACTCTGAGAACAAAGTATTCCATTGGCCAAGGAACAATAACATTAACAATAACTGACACTTTTTAGCAATACGCTATTGTATGTTGTTAACGGATGGTCAGTTTAGGAATAAAAGTTTTGGTTTTTTGTATTGTGTTTTTATCCAATGGAATTTTTCGTTCTCAGAGTAGAGGGCGACTCAACGGACGCGGCAACATTGTTGGGCCCAACATGTTGTGTCTGTTTGCATGAAACCACAACAATGTTAACACTTGTTGGTACCTGTTGCGTATAGTCTGAAACCGGTGAAACTTTTAGGACCAATCAAACAGACGCAACATTGTTGACCAACAACACGCAACATTGTTGGTCCCAATATGTTGCGTCCGTTTGCATGTTGGCACTTGTTGGCACCTGTTGTGTATAGTTTGAAACCGGTCAAACTTTTGGACCCATGCAAACGAACGCAACGTTTTTGACCAACATCAAGCAAAAATCTGAAACTGCTCCGCACAGTCTCACATCCAAATTTAAAAGTGAGTTTTCACATTCTGTTTCTAAAGACGACGATAGAAAAATGACCATTTGGTTGCATCCTCACGTAAAGTAATGGAATTTCGTAATTAAAGTAACGTTTTGTAAGGTTCTCGTTGACGTTTGTATCTTTGTTACAGTTTCAAATATGATTGCCAGTTTGCAGACCAGTTGACGCCTATCAGCGCGCATGTGTAGTATTTTGCGGTAAAACGAAAACCCTGACTGTAGTCACGAATTTCGCGGTACCGGCTCAAGTTGGCATGCAGTTTCGAGCTCTTCTCTGTAAGTTGCGCCACACCGCAGCGGGCGATTCTTTTTTACGCCCACTTCAAGATGGCGGACGGTTATTAGAACTGCAACGTTGCTCAAACTGAGACTTGTACTTAGAAAAATTTCACGAAAAAAATATATAGAAGTTAAAAATTCCAAAGAAAGGTGGGCATGACGAGTCTCGAACGTATGACTTCATAAACAAGAGTCACTATTCACTACCACAACACTAACCTATCATTTCGCTGGCAACACTCACATTTTTCCGTGTGTCTAATCAAAAGTTCTTACAAAAGTAACCCTGACCCAACCCTAAACCTAAGTAGCCATAGATAACCATGAACAACCATCAACAGCCCTATGATAAACAATAAATGAGCCGTGACAGTCCGCCATCTTGAAATGGGCATAAAGAATAAATTTGGGCGCTGCGGAACACCTTCGATACTGAGTGGCGGTCACTTCTAAGCCAGGCTCCCTTTGTAGTAGAGAAGGTTTCAGTCCACAACACCGGCATTATCCTACTCTTATCGACGAGTGCGTGGGTTCTTTTAAGTCTTCCTATAGAACGTTGAGAGGTTAGACCAATGTCAATGTTGTCGACAGACGGTGTGGCGAAAAGAAGGTCACCCAAAGTTCAACCCTCGACCAGACCGGGGGCTGAATCCGGGACCTTCTGGTTGGCCGAGAGATGTAATCAATTTTTGCCTTGTAATACATATTTCTACTTTTAGATAAAAAAAGAAATAGTCCATAATTGGCGTGCATCTATCGAGTTATGGATGAACGCGGAAAGTTAGAAGACCACGCGAGAAGAGCGTGTTTGCGAGGTTAGCGCTGTTGGTTAGATCTCTTAGCCAACAGGCCATCAGATATAACACACCCGGAAGGGTATTAGTTCGTTGTTCTACAGTTGGGACATTCATTTTATGAATCACTCATACTTAAGGCTTTTGTCTGTAGAAGTATATCACCGTCGGAATTCTGACCACTGATCTTTTTTATTGTTCCTCTATAAAAGCCACCTGTTTTTAATTAGTCTTTATGGATATCACAGGTGGCCTCCACTTATTCTTAAGGATTTTGCGTGTATTGTTGTAAAACCTAATGTAAACAAAGTGTAAGTAAAAAACCAAAAATACGGAGACAAACACAAAACGCTAAAATGCAGTTATTTTTTCAAGAATGAAGCCGTGTTTTCAAACAGCTGATATCCACTGCAAAATAGCTAGGCGAGGCAACAACCCCCAACAAGTCGTTTCTAGTTTCTGGTACTACCCTAGAAACTGTCTGCAGCATATCTCAGGCGTGTCTCATTACTGAGACTGTTGTCGCTGAGATGTGTCCGCGATCGCGTCGATGTTATCTGCGATTCTCCACGCCGTATACGAACTTCTTTCGCTAACATCAACCTGGCATAACAAGTTGTCTCTGTCTGACATGGTTATGTCGTAAATATGTAGGGGAAGTTGTGCTAACTCTGTCGTCATGCTTCTGGAATGCCGGCAACGATCGGCGAGTTGGGCAATAGCATATTCTAACGACAAAGTCAGTTATCGTCTTTTGCAACTGAACATGCATAGCTTCAGCCAAAAGTCTGGATAATTTCTTGCAGTTTTAGACTTGAAGATTAGCTACCTTTGGCTGCCGAGACGGCAACGGCTTGGAAACGGTTGCTGAAAATAGACATATATATTCTTTCGTCTTCTCTTATTTTGAGTACCAAAAAGTTACTTAGGCCAAGTAAAAAAAAATATTAGTTTCCCGTCCGGAATCACCAAAAATATGAGGCGGGAGGTCCTTATACGATGATTATTTTATCATTTTTTGTTATTTTCCAAAATATAGGTTTAATGAGCCATTTGCTTCCAATAAAACAAAATAACGCGTTCATATAGCTAGTTTCAATATTGAACACCAGCCAATTTTTCGTTTTGATCTTTAGTTACTCAAAAATTTGGAACTTTCAACTTCCAATACATGCTATATTACTTCTATAGGAGCCAGTAACTTTCGGCTCAGCCTGGGCTAGCTGTTCTTAAATTTTTGGCTATTTCAGCCTCAAATTGTTCTTAATTTGTTTTTATTTCCTGGTAATTCAACTCGAAACAACAAAACGACGCTAAGAAATACGTGTTTGCTATTGTTTCATCCTGCTGTATGCGAAAACATTTGAAACTGTCCATACAGAGTCCGCTGACGTCACGTCATTCCTCCAGCGCTCGATGACCCAGCTAATTCTAACAGGTCTCTCTATACATGAGTGTCTCATTCTGTCTACAAGGACTGATTAAGAAAAATTCTTAACTTTTCTGATCAAAATTTCAGCTGGGTGGTTGTTCTTAGCTTGTTCTTAATTTTTGGGCAAAACTCAGTCTGGGTGTTCTTATAAAGTTTGTTCTTATAAAAAAGCGTGTACTTGCTCGGGGGTGGAAGTGGAATATCGGAAAACCTAATATTCATATTCTTTCTGGAATATTCTGCGAAATTCAATATTCCAAAGTCAGTTTGTGACCATCACAATAGCAAAAGGGTTGCTAAGTGCATCGGTAGACTGAGTAAAGGAAAGCAAAGTCAATGTGCTTACGCTAGCTGTCTTCTTGTTTTGTCTTGTATCGTCAGCTTTTGCATGATTATCCACAGAACCTGCCAGCTGTCAGACAACTCCCCTTTCTTATTTTCATTGAGAAAAAAATGTCTGCGTCGATGATTCGTATCACCAGTGGTTGGAGGAATCGCAAACAAAAAGTTTTTTCAGATTGAAAATTCTGATGGGTCAGAGAGTTGTGCCGCTGTTCCATCTTCTTTTCAGAATGACCAAGCGAGCCAGCAACAGTATTACGGATTGATGGGAAATGAGTGTAGCTTTTATTACTCTTCATTTTTCTCTATGTCTATGAAGAAGAGAACCCCAATCCAGAGACTTCGTATACCGTTGTCCACTGAATGGGGTATTGTACGGCTTTTTATCAGTTATGTATCCAAAAGGTGCAAACTTCTGGAATGATGGTAACGACTATCAGGCTGTCTGGGATAGTAATCTGAGCCTCAAGTGTTAAAATTGAAACGAAAATATCGAGATCCTTACCAAGGTCTGGTATTCAAACAACAATAAATCCAATAGAATATTTTCAAATCTCTTCTTAAGTCTCAGGCACAAAGACTACCTTCGTACAATCCCAGGTCGTTCATGAAAACGAAGAAGACGTGCTTTACAAAAAAACTATGGGGGGCAGAGTTAAGGAAAAAGTGGCTGAAATTTGACGAAACTGGACTTTCAAAAGTTAATAACTCTAACAAAACAGTATAAAACCTCTTCAAAAGTCTCATGCACAAAGACTACCTTCGTACAAACCCAGATCATTCATGAAATCGAGGAAGACTTGTTTTACTAAAAAAACTATGGGGGTTGGAAGTAGGTGAAAATTGGCTAAAATTTGACGAAACTGGTCTTTCAAAAGTTAATAACTCTCACAAAATTGTACCAAACATCTTCAAAAGTCTCATGCACAAAGACTACTTTCGTACAAACCCAGGTAACTTAAGAAACCAAACAAGACTTGTTGTACTAAAAAACTATGGGGCGGAGTTAAGGAAAAATTGGCTAAAATTTGACGAAACTGGACTTTCAAAAATTTATAACTATAACCAAACTTTATGAATAATCTTCAAAACTCTCATGGAAAAAGACTACCTTTGTACAAACCCAGGTCACTCATAAAATCGAGGAAGACTTGTTGTACTAAAAAACTATGGGGCTGGAATTAGGGGAAAATTGGCTGAAATTTGACGAAACTGGACTTTCAAAAGTTAATAACTCTAACAAAACAGAACGAAACCCCTGCAAAAGTCTCATGGACAAAGACTACCTTCGTACAAACCCAGGTCACTCATGAAATTGTAGAAGACTCGTTTCACTTAAAAAATATGGGGGATGGAATTAGGGGAAAATTGGCTGAAATTTGATGAAACTGGTCTTTCAAAAGTTAATAACTAACAAAATTGATCTACTGCACGCTGTTTTCCTTAAGCGTTGCGACAATGGCTATATCATGGGCAGCATTTGTTGTAAAGTAGATAGCTAGCTGTGCTAAACAAATTTACGAGGAGGCGGTTGTGTTTTTCGACCAGATCATACGTGTTATATTGGGTTAATGGAAAACGGCGCTTATAGTATTTCGCTAGAAATTCTCGTAGGACAATGAGATGCGGCGCATCGATCTCCGGACCTTCCGCATATCTCACGAGGTCTGCCCAGCTTTGCGAAGCACACGCTCTACCACTGAGCTACATCCCCCACTTGGTTTGCAAACGTCTTTATTTGATTATTTCATAATGAAACTTGGGAATATAACGGCCAAAAAGCACTGTAAAAGTGGAGATGCGGGGCATCGATTCCCGGACCTTCCGAATATCTCACGAGGTTAGATCAGCTTTGCAAAGCGGACTCTCTACCATTGAGCTAAATCCCCCACTTGGTTGGCAGACATCTTCACTTGAATTTTTTAAAATGAAACTTGGGAATAAAATGGCCAAAAAAAGCGCTGTAAAAGTTGAGATACGGGGCCTCGATTCTTGGACCTTCCGCATATCTCATGAGGTTTGCCTAGCTATGCAAAGCGGACGCTCTACCATTGAGGCTTATGCATACCTGCTTTCCTTTCGTTAATTGCGTTATAACAAAAACTTTTATAAAATATACAACAAACATTCTATTCAATCTAATAAGAATAACCTACGGCGCACACTCATATACGTTACAATAAAGATGAAAATTCTCAATAAAAAATTAGAGACCCTTTTGTTTCTTGTGAACTTTAAAATTCGTCTTAATATAATACAGTTAAACTTTGTCATAAACATAAAAAGATACACTTTTAATACCAAGTTATTTTTCATCGCAAAAATAGGACCCACATTCAGCAGCATTGCAGCACTGTGGCATATATAGGATTGTGGGTTGGGTTAGGGTTAGGGTTAGGGCTGGGGTTGGGGTTGGGGTTGGGGTTGGGGTTAGGGTTAGGGTTAAGTTGGGGTGGGGTGGGTTGGGGTGGGTTGGGGTGAGTGTCGACGGGTGTCGGCGGGTTGCGCTGGGTTGAGCTGGGTTGCGCTGGTTTGCGGAATTGGCAGACAACTTTTGTGGCTGAACTGGCAGAGACGAAACGGCAGATGAATTGGCAGACAACTTCAGGTCATTATCTCTGAATGCTTTCTCCTTTACTCACAGTCTGAGCACTAGACAGTCCGAACAATTTTGAAACGATGTTCCTCCTTTTGCAACAGAAATGTCATGGCCTTGCGATAGGATGTCACTGTGTAAGCCCTCTCCTTCGACATTCATCACAGATACTACTTTTCTAAGCAAGTGTTGCACACAAAAGAGCAGCTTCTATAAGATTAAACCTGACAAAACTTATAGCAATGAGTAGCATGTTACTCCTGTTTTCGTAACTTTGAAAGTTTTAGCTAGTTTTTATCAAATGAAGGTTCTCGTACAATTGTCTGAGGTACATTTTGTTCGGTGAACTAAGGAGAAGAATCGCAAAGGCGATGGGTTTCTTGCTGTAATCGACCATGGAGATAGGCCAGCAAAATTGTGCGATAGCTTGCGATGATATTCACTCACTGAGCCGGAGACATCAACTAAACTACAGCACTTCCTTTACCTTGTCCACCTTTGCCACAAAAAATAGTAGACTTGTCTTAAAGAAACTGATTTTATTCGAGCAAGGCTGTTAGAGCAAGTAACAAGAATGGTACTTCCTAAATTGCGTCTGCAAATGCATCTACTTGGAGACGAAAGACGTGTTGTTTATCTAAAAGTATAGGTAAAAGGTGAAGCGACCTCATTTAACGAGTTAACACGTGACAGTAATTAGGTAACTGATAAACTTGTGGCCCTTGGTGCACATTTTACCCCCCTTCCTCTGTCAGTGTTCCGTTTACGGGTATTTAAAGCTAAAGCTAAAAAGATCAGTAGAAACTCGAAGTAGACGTTGGAGTCACCGAGGATCGAACCGGGAACCTCCAGCTCACTAAGGTCGAAGGCCGCGCACTAACCAACTGGGCTACCCCTGCTCCTATACAGTCATCACTGAACAAGAAATCAGAACATCAACAGCACTGTCCATGTCTAGCAGACCGATATTGTACTGAATTTAGGCAGCTAGCCATTCATCATAACAATTGCCGTCGTTCTCGACAATGACACAGGATTTCTTGTTAGTGTCATCTCTGCTCTTCCTCTGCTTCTTTCGCTGTTCTTGGGCTATATATATATATATATGTATCAGTGTTAAGAACATATTTTTTTGTTGCCTGATAGTGCCGTTTGCGACAAGAGGTTGCGTATTGAAGTTCTGCTCTTTGAAACTTTTGCACCTTAAATCTCTCTTGCATTTTGGTGAAAAAAGGCCGGCAGATAATTTGGCCTTCACGTTTAACTTCTGCAGAACAATAACCTCGCTGAAAGACGATGCGTTGATGCATACAAAAACAGGTGTATCAAACGAGTAAAAGTTGCATAATGGACACTAAAAACAAAGTTACACAATATAAAAAAGAGGAAAAAATCCTTTTCATTAAACCGATATTCAATATTCTCGTCGGAAAACCAAGTATTCATATTCCCTAGCTATATCGACCCCGATATTCATATTCCTTGGCCGAAAAAAGGTGAGTATTCATATTCCAATATTCCACTTCCATCCCCGATACTTGCGTCCTTTATTCAATTATTGTTTGGAAACTCCGGCTGAATTCAAAATAGTACTGCAATGTTCAAAATTAAAGCAGAACAATTTTTTTATATTCATTTGTTTCGCAAATACTGTTTTGGCTCGAAGGCTCTTGTGCTTAGACTGCTTCGCCACATTTTCTTGATCAGAACATACGAAATCGTGCCACGTGAAAGCAGAAATGGGAAGCGACGTTGTCAATCCCGTAACATCCACGCCGGTTTTCTTGTTTCGGTTTAATTTATGTTTCATTTCGCATCAGACCCTGACAATGAAGTCTCATACATTTGTTACATTTAATATTTACGCATCAATTCATTTAAAGCGATTTACTGTTTGTATTTTGAGGTTATTTACAGCATAATTGGGTTTTTTACCAACGATTCTCAGATTTTGCTAAGGTATTTCTAGATTTTAAAAAGAAAATAATAAATAATAAAAAAGGAGCGGGCAGGCAAAAAGGAGGCGGGCGGGGACGGGAAACTAATGATTTTTTTTACTTGGCCTTAAGTATAAATATTTAAGTATTATTTATTTGCGATAAAAGAGTGCGATTGGCTCGAACTTCAGTCGATAATTTTAAAGCTGAGTTTACAACAGGGCCAATTTGTTTGTAACTATTACGTTCTGTACGAAACCCAATTATTTTGCTTTTAACTCGTAGTTTTTGCTGACGCTGGTTTATGCAATACCAATGTTTCTGCAGTGTTCTTATTATGAGAGAGTTTGTTGCACCTTTAAACCCCCAAAACTTTTCGTCTATTTAAGTATTAAAAGCCTAGACCACTGACAACAAAACTGGATATCCTGTATTTTCGTTTTTGTCTTGCTGGTGATAAAAGGGCACTGAAACATATCCCACCCTTACTTTGTGTCGCCGGCAACAAATCGCAATTCATCTGCTACACGTCTACAACACTCCTTGGATTCGTCCGCGATGCTACATTGGGAGCAGTCAGCGGTACATCGCAGGATGTCTGTTACAAGTTTATATTTTTATAAATATTCAAACTGTTTTTGTTTGTTTTTTATTTTCATTATATTTTAAGGCTCTATTTGCTTTAATGACTGGGTAACTCTTATGTCGGCACCGAAAAGTTTGCGAATATTATAACATTTAAATATAGTATGGTAGATACTGCATCTAACTCCTGTACAATTATTTTTCTAAATCAAGAGCTTGTGCTGCTCTAGGCCTAGTTTCAAATATCGATCGGAGAGAGACTTTACCGCTCCCAACATAAAACGAATACCGAATGATGCGGCACAGTTCTAGCTATCAAATTAACCACATTTCACACCTGCACAAAACGCCACCCGCTATCTTCAACGTGCTTACCTTTAGGAATAGAAAAGTAGTTATCATAACCTATTAGAACTGTACTGTTTTCATCATGGAACACTCTACCCAAACCTACTAGATCCGCAAAAGCCTTCTTTCCTCGATCAAACTCTTTTTTTAATGTCTTAGTATCGTACGTTGTACGATCTCACTCAGTTTCCGTTGACAATCTTTGTATCTGGCGTAGCATTTGTAGGCGATGACAACCTTGTATCGCTATCACGTAATTCTTTAGTTGTCCGCTATTGTTTTCTTAAACTGTATGGCTTAGCGCAGTATTTTTCTTTATTTAATCAAATATGTTTATTTAATTTTCAGCTTATTTATCCAGTGTAAACGACATTAAAAATACTACAGGCTTTGTACATTAAAGAAATCAATTTTTAGGCAGTGTGCTTGGAAGTGCCACCATTATAGGACTGTTGTTATCTGGCCTCAAGCGGCACACATACAATTTTATGTTAATCACTCACTTGATCGCTGAACGCAAGTAAAAATAAATGAACGAATGAATTGCTGTAGTTAGCATAAAGAGTATCCGTAATTTAGCATTATGATATGAGGGCAAGTGGGCGAATGGGGCAGTGTGGGGGAGTGTATTTATCTTACAACCACGTAGCGTTGAGGAGCCCTACCATCAAAACACTGAACAAAAGTTGAAGATCAACATCACACTATCGTTAATTGTGAAAAACCCCAAAACATCAAGAGAACTCCTTTGCAGCACAAATAACATACTGATGACAAACTGTTCAGCACAACAATGGAATTATCTCGTTTTGTGTACCTGATTGTACCTGGGCTTAAGTTTACCAACTCTAAACAAAAAAGCTTCAGAAACTTGTTTTATGTTAGAGTTTTTGTACGCGGATTTGTAAACAACGAACTAATGTAGTTAATTTGTTTTTGTTATTATTGTTGTTGTTGAGACTGTTTGTAAAGGGATATATAGGGTGTGTTTTCCTTCTTCTTGTGAAACTATCGCCCACTTCCTTGGACCACGGAGATTAGAAGCAGACTATCAGCCTACACTGAAAAACAGTCAGTCACCTTGCATGTATATATCAAATTTAACTTGTATTTTCATTTCTGATTCCTCTTAACAAATGCACCTCCCAGTATGAGTATCTGCCAGTTCAAGGCTTTAGAGATTTCCTCTTTTGACAAAAAACAACAAAGGAAAATTACCTCTAGACAGTATTAACCTGATTTCACCTCGCTACTTTCTGATTGTAGTGATTCCATTAGAGCCTTTCAGCTTCCACGCCCATCAACTCAGAATAGATCCAAAGTGGCTCTATTTGACAGGAAACTATAAGATATGCACTCACAAGCTCTTAGTCCAAATATCTTCGTATACTGCTTCAGAAGAACTTTCTGGAAAATCACGTCCCGCACGACCGCAATGGCAATACCCTCCCTTCTGCATTCTCTTCGGGTAAAAGGGGAACTTCTTGTCCTAAGGTATGGTGTTTTTCAGACCGAGCTCGAGTTCAGAGTTATAGGAACCTAACTTTCTTCTAAATGG
The DNA here is from genome assembly GCA_027574985.1 of Umimayanthus nakama. Lineage (NCBI taxonomy): Eukaryota > Metazoa > Cnidaria > Anthozoa > Zoantharia > Parazoanthidae > Umimayanthus > Umimayanthus nakama. The sequence goes on along the minus strand of JAOBRG010036123.1, from coordinate 8,242 downwards.
AACCTAAATCAACTTGAAGAATATTTTGTAATTAACAATCTATAAATATGTACTCTTTTTGAACGCTACCCACACTGGAAAATTTCCAGTTTTTTCTTGGTATGGTTGGAATGCATCTCGAAGTGAATCCAATAAAAGTAATCCAAGTCGAGCCAGAATTAAATTTAATGAAGTTGTTATATTTTATCATTTTCAATTTTACTGTCTTAAGGTTTCAAGTAAAGAAATGACATTAAGCTAGAATTACAAACTGAGTAAATACTTGTTTCAATAAGCATTTAAAGTATGTCTATGAATTGTTTCTGGAAGTATTCAGAACACTTTGTCGGTACGAATTCTTTTTACATGGCTCTAAGAAATTCAAAGTACTTAGTTAAAGTCTACAGATAATTCATTGTAAAACAAACGGACAGTTAGTATTTGTCAATAAACAGTAGTCGATAAAAGCTACAGACAAAATGTTTTTAACTATAGTTGATTAACTTGAGGAACGGTAATACGACAAATGCTAAGCCTAAAAAGAAAAAAAATACATAAAAGTGAAAATCAAACAAAGGGGCGAAAATACATCAAATAACAAAGTATATATTGAAGATATTTTATTTACATCCGAGCCGAATTTTAGCAAAAGCTATGTTGAGAATATACCAGAATAAACCTTTTTTCATCTAAAGAAAAAGTAGCCAAACTATTAAAAGTGGGATACTTACTTTCTTCATGTTTCTCGAACTATGAAAAAACTTGAACAGTTTATATGGGATATTGAACCTGGCCAAATATTACTAGTTTCAGCAACCGGTTGTTTATCGGTAGTATACACACTTAGTAAGAACCAGATCATTTATACTGATGCTCTGTAGCAGTTCTTTTTTGAACAACTTAACAACAATTTCAGGTTGAATTGCAGGGGCAATAATGGTCCCCCGATCGAATTTGTGAATTGCTCACCCAATTTGGCTAGTGCTCGAAAGATCAAACGCTCGCTCAGTTAAAATTTCATTTTTTCACAACTCCCTAAAAGGCAAAAGCAAAAATGGTCGGGCTCGCCATGGATATGGTCATGTTCGCTCGTTTTACTATTTGTTACCCCTAACTGCCTGAACTTTGTTTTAAAATGTTTTTATTTTTATACATAAAATAAATGTTCGGTTTATAAGCTTGGTTCTTATTGATTTAAAAAAGAGCTTATGAAGTTCACTAAGAATGAATGAATTCATAATTTGCAATTGATGCTTGTAACATGCATTGTTAAAATACCTTCAAGTTTTACTTCTGACTTCAATGAACACAGATGACCAAAATATGGACATTAACACTTTGAATTACACTACGACATTTGCTTCATGCATGTGTTCCAATTGTATCGACAATCTGTCGTCAGGTTCAGTTTTCCAATTTGATTTAATTCTGATACATCAGTAAAGGGGAGAGGACATGAATGTAGAAACAAAGCACTATTAGCTTAAGGCAACTAACTATAGAAATATTTTATAGGAAATATTTGTCTATGGACAAAAGGCATGCATCGAGGCTGCAAATTTCTAAAATTGCACGACTTGGGCGTAGTGTGGCATTGCAATCTTGTAACTTAAACGTTTGGTTGGTTCATGTATACATCATACAATCCGCTTTCAATATTATGTTGTACTTTCAGTGGGTTAAACTTTGTTTATAGTTGTATTTGAATCTGCAGTTGAGTAAGATATGCAACTGCTTACTGTAAATAGGAATGTCTCAATAAAATACATAAAAGAACGCGATGCACTCCATCTTTTAAAAGCCGATCTAAGTTTTCTTTTTATATAAGCGTTTAGCCTTAGCAGAGAAGTGACGTTTTTTAAAAAAGCTAAGAAAATTGTATGAAAACAAAATGTAGCCGGAAGCTAGCTATCACAAGTTTTTTGGATAGCTAAACCAGCTGACTAAGAATGAAATGAGTTTAGCAGCAGAGTGCTGAAAACAGTGTTGTTCTTGGCGAGAGTGAAGTGTGTCCTTCTTTCAGACTTTTTAATCCGCAAAACACGTACTAAATTAAATTAGCTCGGCAGCATCAAGCCGTGTAGTCAATTAATTTGAGTGTCCTTATTAAGGGTAATCTGAGTTTGTGTATACTTGCTCGTGTGTTTGTGCATGTTTGTAATAGTGATTCTTAAATGGTTTTTGTAAAATCGCGACCAAATCATGTAAGTTGTAAATTACTTCTGCAAAGTTTGGCTTCCTGATCGTTTAACCCTTTATGGTTATATATTCAGTTGTATTTTACAGGGAGCCAGTACCCTTTTCACATGTGACTTTCCTTAAACATAACTTGTAAAATTTCCATTTCTAGGGGTGGTTAATGAGAACTATTGTTGTTGTTGTTGTTATTATTATTATTGTTGTTGTTGTTGTTGTTTTTTTGTTATTATTATCATTATCATTATTATTAATATTATTATTATTATTATTATTGTTGTTGTTGTTGTTGTTGTTATTGTTGTTGTTGTTGTTATGGTTGTTGATGTTTACGGCCCGGTGTTAGACAAAAAATAATGATTTTGAAGATCGTATTAATTTTCAGATATTTTCTCAACATCAAAAGTATCCGAGAGCTCTCGATTAGATCCCATGAATATATACATTCATGCACAAAACAAACCACTCTCGTTGCAACTGTCGTTGTAAAAGGTTGTATATTTTATAAGTGATTTTATCTTGTGACGAACAAAAAGGTAGTTACAGTTGCAGTTGTACTAAGGCCAAAAATTGTGTTGTATTACAGAGACAACAAACACTTCGAGCGTTTGGTCGTCTGGATCTAATGATGATCAAACGATGGGAAATGTTTGTTGTCTTTTTACTAAACTGATAAAATTTAAATTTTTGTCTTAATTAAGTGTAGCTTTATCAATTTTTCTCGGTGTGATTATAAACCATAGTCTGATTGTTAAGAACAAACTTTATAGGAACACGAAGTCTGAGATTGGGCCAAAATATTAAGGAGAAGCTTAAAAATAAATAAACAATTTATTATCATTATCATTTATTATTATTATTATTATTATTATTGTTGTTGTTGTTATTGTTATTGTTATCAGTATTATTCTTATTCTTATTACTATTATTACTATTACTGTTATTATTTTCTTTACTTTACTACCTCAACACTCACCGTCTAGTCACAGAGCAAAATTAAATTACTGTTGAACACAAAAACAGCACCTGCGTAAAACTACACTCAATTCAATAATCTTATTTTAAAAGATGAAACGCCGCGCCTGCTCCGAGGATTATATTGTCTATACAAGTAATTGCACTTATCGCTAGAAACTTGTTCTTAGATTATTTCTTCGCGTATTTCATGCAGTCGTTGCTGTTAAGAGATCCCAATAACCTAGAGAATACACTGCACCCTTTTATCTATAACTACATCTTAGATAGAACTTTGACAAGAATATGAGGCTGAAACCATCTCCCAAAATTTAAGAATTTCCTACGAGCTGTTTTCAGTGATGATAATTGGTTGTTTCATAAAGTGTCAAATACTGCGTAGTGCCCGTGTATTAACATCGCCTGATGGCTGACTTAACAAAGGCAAATAGTGACACTTCCTTGTACATCGTCTGTAAATGAAAGATAAAAGCTTTATAAGTACGTACACAACCCTATAAGTGAAAAATAGGAACATTTTAAGAACATTCAACTTAAACCCTCAAATTAGAAGTTTTTCTTTAAAAAATTACTCCTTTTAATCAATATGAAGACATGTGACGAACATTCGCCCTCTGAGGGCTTATCAGAGAGAAGAACTTTGAGACTGAACTTCTGTACAATAGAGTGCTCAAACTATGCGTAACTGCAAATAGTATAGCGGAAGTTTAGCAAAGGATAGTCCCAAAATCAGATTGCTTAACAAAACACCAACAATTCCCAAAACTACGCATGCGCAGTCGAGCTACCAAGGAAAGCTGTTTCGCTTTTGTTAGAGCTCGTCGGTGTTGCGATCCCAAGCACAGTGGAGACACGAGGTCTTTCATCAGCGCTCTTTACTTCTATTTTATGTATGCATGGTAAAACTATATTTTAAAGAAATTTTTCTAAACACAATTACAATAAAGTTTTGCCGTGTGTCACTATTCAAGCATTGTGGCCTGAGGCACATTAATCATTTTAAAAAGATACTGAACTTCAAAACAATTTGAAGGGTGTTGAGGTTAATAAACCGGGTATTTTCTTGCTTCCATCTTTCATCAGTTGTGTGATGTGTTTTAAAACGAAAAGTGCAGGCCACCAAGGATGATTTAGCTGCGGTTTCAGCTATCTTGTAAACGAACCTTTTAGCTTTTCCTTGTCAGTCGGTGTGCTTTTTAAAAGTCATTTGAAACAATTAAATTAATTTGTTGATCAAGCTGAACGAAATTTGTATTTTTCTGATCTGTTGTGTGGCCCATTAACTTTTTTTTGTGACATGCTATTCAAGCTCAAACAATAAAGTGTTGCATGTATTCTTGAAGAAAACTAACATTTTCGCTTGGTCACCAAATCCCTTCTTCACCTAATACGTTTTAACTGTACTTTAAAACACACACGTTTAAGACTATAGTTTACACTAAAGATTTGTACACCTCCCAAACTCTGGTTAACATTTGTCATCTACACCGACTTTGTCGCACTTCATGTCGCTTCGACATGTCTCAATGTGTTACGTACGATTAATTTTATCACTTACGTGTAATCACGTACATTGGGCCAGCGGAAATTGCCTGTTCAGCCTCCCGCAATTAAATTTGTTTGCAAACACGAATCTTAATGGTTACTGGCAGGATGAGAACATGTTCAAACATGCTGTGGTTTCCAATAATCCCCACCAGCTAAGCAAGAAAAAGCCGGACTTTTAAGGATTTTTCAGTTGCTCCTTTCTAAACTAAATCGTGTGAATTTGTTAAACAAATTACTAGTCTTACTACAATACTATACTGACTAGACTATACTATACTATACTATACTATACTATACCGAGCAAGCCTCCAAATGCAGACACTTCATTTCCTTCGCGGCGGAGCCTCATACTAAGCTCGTCTAAAACACAGTTCTTCCTCTCTTTTTATAAGAGCACCTAATTTAAGACTGATACTGAAAGTGCCTAACCTTTCTCCGCTATGTACGCCTCGAACGCTCTTTAAATAGTTCTTGATAGTTCTTTAAATTAATTCTGTATAAATACATTAAAGGGCTGTTCTCAACATCTGACTCAGGCCTCAGTTCATAGATGCACAAAATGAGTCGCTTCAACCTGTTTACCGACATCAAATTTTAAATTTGCATTGCTCTCGATCTCACGATATTCTCCGTTTCACTTTCAAAGTTTCTAGAGATAAAGTTTCAGCCTTCTCCTGTCACATTTTTCATTCGTAAAAACGTTCTTATAAAAGAGGGTGTATTGTTTTTAAAACATCAAAATCCATTTTGCTCGGTTGGCACACATTCAAACCACATATCGTTCGTGATCACCACAAAAAATCCACTAAAAACATCGGAAGCGAGCTCGCGTGTACGTCTCGACCACAAAAGTTTTTTTTCAAAAAACACAGCTTAATATCGTGTTAATATTTTGACAAAAATATTGTTTCAAACCAAAGTCGGATAAACAATACTTTAAACTATAATCTAGTGCCCTGTTTTTCATATAAGAACTAAGTCGTTTGTCAAAGATATGATAGAAAACAATAACAAAACTCATACACCCTTTTATTCTTTATGTAAGAACCTTTTTATATAAGAACATTGGGCTGAAATATGCCCCAAATTTAATCTTGAACATGCTAAGAACAAACTGACGCCAAGGAAAGGCGAATGAATTTTTGTTTATGATACTGTGCTCAGAATCTTTGTATCCCGGTTAATGTTTGTCAGTGTTACATTGCTTTTTGTGTTGAACGCATCCAACTTTGTATTTCAAAACCATTCTTATTTGTTATTCAGCCAAAGTAGCGGCTAATGGCCTAATAAAGCGAATTTGTGCTTCCGGCTAGGTTTGTGCGACTGGAAAGCAACAGTTGCATGCAAACCCAATACTAACAAGTGTGTTTAAGAACATTTTCAGAGCATTTTAGGCTCTGGAATCCTCGAAATATTTAGGAACACTCAGCTTCATCCCAAAATTAGCCGTTCTTATTTCATTATATAAAAAAGATAGTGTATGCGTGTCCTGTAAGGATACAACTATCACCGATAAATTACCAAAGTGCTGTAACTTATCAAAGCTTTGACGTCTATTAAGCATTTCTCTGTATCTAAAGTATACATGTAGCGGGGACTTTTTCCTCTTCAGTCAGCACAACACGGCCGCAATGTGTGCCTGATCTTCTTGTTGTTTCACCACAGCACAGTTAGGTCTGATAAACAGCTCGCCGACACATAAAAAACACATTTCACTAATCTGCCATTCGGCTTTTCTTTATACTCTGTGCTCATATTTGACTTTTCGAAAAACGTGGAGAAATAACCTCCAAATGAATCACGTTAATTACAGTTTCGTGTTTGTTTTAACTGTTCAAACGATGGCATGCAGCCGTTTATATTGCCTCGATCAAAGTTCAACTTATACAGCAATCAGTCGAAGAAAGCTTGCAAGATTACGGCGTTGCCGGCTACACTGAACCAAATATTACTTCTATTACTGCTGCTGCTACTGCTGCTGCTGCTGCTACTACTACTACTGCTACTGCTACTACTACTACTTCCACTACTTAAATTCTTAGTTTTAATCAACATATAACATTGTTATTGTTACCGTTCAACAATTTGTAAAAATTGTAAAAAGCCATGCTTTGGCAATATGTAAATACGTTACGTCATACCAATAAAGCCAAATGTTACTGTTACTGTTACTACTACTACTACTACTACTACTACTGCTACTACTACTACTACTACTACTACTACTACTACTACTGCTGCTGCTGCGTCTGCTACTACTGCTACTGCTACTGCTACTGGTACTGGTACTGCTACTGCTACTACTACTACTGCTGCTACTACTATAACTACTACTACTACTACTACTACTACTACTACTGCTGCTGCTGCTGTTGCTACTACTGCTACTGCTACTATACTGCTGCTACTGCCACTGCTACTGCTACTGCTGCTACTACTACTACTACTACTACTACTACTACTACTACTACTACTACTACTATTACTAATATTACTACTACTACTTTTATTATTTTTGCCACTTCTACTTACTATTGGTACTATTACTAGTCACAACTACAGCTTAATTAATACTAAACGCTTCGCAAGCTACTAGCTGTTGATGATAAAATGTTATCCAAAATTCAGCAGTTTTAATTTTTTTCTGATTGTAAACCTAAGATCCAAAGCACTACCTCTGTTCTTAATAGGAAACGATACTGATATCATCGTAGAATCATCTGAAGAGTTTTATATTTTTCTCTGTTGACAGACTCGTTGTTCAAAGCACTACTAGTTTCTCCACCTTTTTTTAACATTACCTGCTTTGTAAGTAATTGGTCGTTGATATCAAATGATAACCCTAGAAACAGCTTTTCAAATTTCTCGTTATAAACCCATGCTCCTTTTAGCATGCAAGTACATCTGTTTAGCAAGTTAGGGGTCATTGAAAACTCTACACTATCCAAGAGTTGAAGCTCTGTTGGTTTTCACTGGATATCCTGTGGATACAACTCAAGATCCATAGGGCTATCAAAAGTCTCGATATTATTAAAGCAACGTTGAACGTTTTCGCTTTCACCATTTGTGAAGTGGCTATTTTTAGTCCTGTTTTTCGAACCAGCAGCTTTTCGGGTGAAATCAAACGTTGAGTGAGTAATACAGCACAATACAATACAATACATTATTATATGGCTGACTGATTTCGCGTGCTGTGATTGGTCAATTCCAGGTCCGTAATAAGTTGCCGTACGGACCGCTAGCTCTCGACCACCTTTTCAAAACCGGAATAATCAACAAAGCCATATAATAAACATCTTATTAGCCTCGTTTGCTTGGTCCGTAGGGCAAGTTATGGATCCTAGTTTTTTCCTTCCTTGCTTTCATGGCCCTCGCTCTTCGCGCTTGGGCTATAAAAGGAAGGAATAAACTCGGTCTATAACTTGCCATATGGACCTCGCACTCGGCTAATAAGAGGTATATATAATACAACACAACACAACACAACACAACACAACACAGTACAATACAATACAGTCCGGTACGAGACGATACAACGCAACGC
>JAOBRG010036012.1:0-22505 GCA_027574985.1 Umimayanthus nakama | reverse complement strand
GTACGCTGAACAAATGGGTTTAATCAACAAAAGTTGATATGGTATGTTTTTCGCTTGTGGGATATAGTGTTTAGCTGACGTTTCCAGGGTTAGCCCTTCGTCGGAGCAGACTGAACAAGTTTAAAGAAATTTGGCAATGTTAGAACATTTTCAAGACCTTACAACAACAAAAAAAGTACCTTTTTTTAAGACTTTTGATTTCATTTATAAACTATTCCAATTTCTCTACATTTCTACGGTGTTTGTCAGTCGGATGCGATGATGATTTTTACGTTCTGCAACTAATCTGTGAATTAACCAGAAGGTGGCTCTGCAGTCCTTGCCTGGCAGCGCAGGGTCTTAAACAGTGGGAGATTGGAACTCGGTTGTGGTGTAACGGTGTTCACTGCTGACGCTTAGCTCTGGCAGCAGTAAGTTTCTGGCGTCAAGCTTCCTCGCAGTTGGCAGCAGCTTTGAGGGTTGAGGCTCTCCGCTTTGGTCTCTGGAGCTCTCCATACATAGGCGTCTTGGCACCCGAAACTCCTCCATGCGGACTAGGACTTGAAGGGAAGCGATGACAGATCAGTGATGGGTTGCCAAACGGAGCTGTGCGTGAAGGTTTTAAAGTGAGAAGACCGTTGCACAGGGGCAGTCCCACTCTCTCGGCCTGGGAAGCTTGATCCAAAGGCACGGGGAACCGTTACAACGGGCGACTGCCAGGCTGCAGTCTCAATACACAAATGCGAGACTTACATGCTTTTTCTATAAGAACAAACTCTATAAGACACCAAGGCTGAGGTTTGCTCGAAAACTATTAAAGTCAAAGATTAATCACCAGGTTGAAATTTTGATCAGACAAGCTTAAGTAATTTAATTAATCCATGTACACAGATTAAAATGATACATGAATACAAAGACTTGCTAAGTTTAGCTGGCTGGGATAGTGATAAGCAAGCTCGTGACGTTGGCGGACGCTGCATTCGCTGCCTGTTTCAAGTATTTTGTGTATCGGTGGGTGAAACAACAGCAAAAATACGTTTCTTTAAGAGCAATTTGTGGCTGAAATCGTCAAAAAGTTAATAACAGCCCAGCCCAAAGTTACTGGTTCTTACAAAAAGAGTGTATTTTTTCAATTAATTAGTTAATTCTTGTAAAAATTTATTGTGCAGAGACATACTTAGCTTAAAGCTACTTTACAGATGTTCCACATAACCTTAACAAGCTACAACTGATAGTGCAGTTTGTTAAGATACGATAAAAGTCGAAGATAATTCCTTGCACTTACAGGTAGATTAAACATACCCTTCCTTGATGTTCGCCTACACTCAGTTTGTATTCTTCCAGAACTTCATCCCTCTTTCTCTTTCAAATAAATACACCAGCACCTTGTAACTTCTTCGACGCCAATTTTTTTCGGCCTCTTTATAAGGCCCGCTCACACGAATGCAACATGTTGTACCAACATGTTGGGCACAACATGCTGCGTTCGTTTGTACACCATGTCGGGCTATTTTGCATGTTGTCGTAGGTTGCGTCCAGTTTGAAACCAGACGACTTTTTGCCCAACTTCTTTTGTTCTCTGGTGACTAATAATGAGCCAGAGTGGTTGCATTCCCACGTAAAGTGGGGCGAGAGAGACGAATTCATTACCATCTTACTTAAGGCAAAAAGAGCTCGCTCTCGCTTTTTAAAAAAGAACTTAAAAAAGACATTTATGTAATTGCTTTTTTTGATCTTTGCGTGTATTTATTGTTTGTAACTTTAGATTTTCTCTATATGTAATTCGTCAACGTTGTGATATATGTAAACAGGCCTCCATTTGAACCAGCTTTTAGCTGAACTGGGTGGTCCTGTATAAATATAGTTGATAAATAAATAAATAAATATAGTGATCGTATTCTGTAATCAAGTCTATTGTTTTGTAACGTTCTTGTTGACGTTCCCGTATGTGACTGGGTGTATTTTCAAAATGGCAGAGAAAACTGAGAAAAAAGCAATAGCGATGCGTTTTCGCTCGTCTCTGTATTCATCGTGGAGCGCCATAAGACGGATGAACGTGACAAAATTGCAGTTTCGCAGAAGTTTTGGAAAATATCAATTTCAGCCTCCTCAACATGTGATCGTTTGAGCACCCTGAAGCCAACATCAGCTAACAATATCCCAACATTGTTGGGTGATGTTGCGCCAACTTGTTGTGTTCGTTTGCAGTTGCGCTTTTCATAAAAATGAACTCAGAATATATCCGAAGAAGTTCCTTGACCACTTGGTGTGGGTGCACGCGCAGAGCACCCCGTTTTCCACCAGCTCACCCACATTTCCTTACCAACATAACCAGGTCCTTCGCTAAGAATGATACCTGTTTTCAGAGCAGTACAATGTTTTGAATCTTTCGCACGTCAAACAGCACATTCCCGCGAATTCTCAGGGATAAAACTTTCAGACCAATTGGTACCCTGAATGCCGCACAAACCTTCATCAAAACGGCTTATGAAAGAATATCCCCCTTCAGGGGCACAACCAGGATTTTTTCCTTAGGGGGGGGGGGCAGGAGGGGCCCAAAGTGAATTTTTTCTAGTAGACAGACTAGAACGTACTAGTGAGTCAGCAATATATAGGTACAACATAAAAGGGAGGGGGGCAGGTCCCCCCTCTCGCCACACCCCTGCCCTTTCAACAAGTCAGTCTAAGAATATTGCTTTTCAGCTAACAGTTACGAACAGACTGTCAAATTCCCTATTTCAAAACTAACCATTGGACTTCATTCTGGTATCTATAAGGGGAAGGAGAGTAGGTTAACAATGGTTGAAAATTGTTTTGTAAAAAAAAATAATAAAAGGGCATGGATTTACTGGGTCTATCTTTTTCCCTCTGATAAACAAAATAGATATTTCCGGGGGCAGATCCAGGATTTTCAAAAGGGAGGGGCATCAGCGAGTGCCGAAAGTGCAAGCTTTCTAGGTGGATGTGGGGGCATGCTCCCACAGAAATTTTTGTGTCTTAAATGGCCATTTCCAGCAATTTGAGATGAATTGCGTACTCATTTACAACTATTTTTTTGCTAAAAAATTTCGCTTTTGTAAAGAAAAGAAGTCCAAAAGGGGGGGCACAGGCACATCAGCCCCCCTGGATCCGCCACTGTGACAACAAGCTGTTTGAGTATGATTTTCTTTACTTGCTTTAGGGTACAGCAAAAAAATTTCTTCAAAATCTTCCAAACTAAGTTTTATACTTTTCTGGCTTTTTGTGCTGAAACTGCACTAAATCTGGCAAATTAGAAAAGTTGAGTTTTGTGACGACAAGTTGTTAAGACAAATTGAAAAGAAATCTTAACGGTAAAACTGTCAACTATTATTACTGCTTGTCTATTCTAGTTGCTTTTGATTCAGTTCTTGGAATTGACAAAAAAATTTTGTTTGTATTACAGTCTGTTTGGCTTGTAAAGGACAATACAATGATCTAAAATACTGTAATCATTATCTTCCTATGTATTTAGTTTTAATGCCACCCTCAATTTGTAACTCTTTCTAAGTTAATTACAATTTATTTCAGTCAAATATATACATATCTTTTAATTTTTTTCTGCTTATATTAAAAGAACATTCGGTTGTTTGTTCCAACTTGGGTTGGTCCAATCATTATTGTCAGTCATATCAATACAAAATTAATTAAAAAAACAGAGAAACCTGGTAAACTTGAAGCTATTTCTGGGACTCTGGGACATAAATTGATCTTACCCTTAGGGTAAGTTCATGCCCCTTAGTAAATTTAATGCTCTTCTGTCTCATGTTGACACTGCAACTCCTCAGCTTTAGTGTACGGCAGACTCTTAAAGATCAATGGTGGTATTTGCACTTCACACTGACCCTCTCGGTTGAGGAATCTGAACTCATAATGTCCTCTCATTACCCCAGTAGGGGTGGTGAATGTTGTGCAACTGATGTACTCGTGAAGGGCCCCTGGGGTCATGACTGGATATTCCCCCACCACACCCTCTCCATGAACCTCTTCCTTAGTGCCATTGCCATCAGTGATATACCAGTGTCTGGTTGTTAATTGGCACTTGTTCATCTGCAGGGTAAAGACAAAAATATGAACTCATAAAATCTGCCATTTGTGTGCAAAACCAGGGTTCCAACAGGCAGTTTGCTTATAGATTTGCAAGCACAATTTCTCCCTAAAATCTGCTTCTCAGAAGCTAACTTGCATAAAACAACTAGGACAGTGCATGAAGGTGGAACTTAGTGTAAGGAGACTGGAACCAAGACAAGCAGAGAAGAGGACAGATTAAACCAGTTCTGAAGAGGAAAAGTGTTTTAACTGGTAGTTCCTGTTGAGATTCAAAGTAATAAATTGTCATAATGATATGCTTGTATTCTTTGGTTTTGCAATGACACATTCAAAATGTATTCCAAAGAAATTGAGCACAATGTGCCTTCAAAGTAATAAGTACACAAAGTGCACTTGGGCTATGGCATGCAATTTGAACTTTAAAAGTGTAACTGAAGATGACAATGTTCATTCAAACTGCTTACTAAACTGTTTGTTTACAGTGGACTGAGAAGGTTTAATTTAATTTATCTTAGTTCATTATAACATAATTACACAAAATACAACACACTTGCAAATAGCAAAGTGAATATTTGTAACACCAGATGAACTACAGAATCAAGCAGCTGAAAAAACATGATTACTTAAATTTCAGGTCTGAGCCAGACTCAGAATTTAGGGCACAGACACTTGCCCTCCCTATATGACATGAGCTTGGCACTGTAACAACAGAGTAATAACAGAGTTGTTCAAAAAAACAACCTTTAAATAACTTTCAGCCCAAAATTTAGGGGGAGGTATTAGTTCTTCCTACTTGACACTGGCTACGGCCCTGATTTAACGGAGTTTGCTTGTTGACTTTTGACTTATTTATTTAACATAAAACTTACTAATGAAAACAGCAGCTTTCTAGTACTCACCACAGAGTTATTTTGATCCATAGAAATTGATATCCGGTATGTAAAGAAGAACAGAGGGGGGTTGATGCTGCTGAGTTCTGGGAGAAATGCAGTCGTTGTTTTCACTGTAATACCTTCACTCACAGCTGACCCAGAGGGAAAAAATTTGTAAATTTCATAATCAATTACAGGATACAGTTTTCGTGACAGCTGATCTGCATAAGTGCACAGCCACTCAGTGAAGGAAGAGGCACTTTTGAAATGGTTCATTCTGACAGGCACCACTTCAAGATAGTCCATGCTCTGATCAGGACTGGGCCAGAATATCTCCCCCAGTTCATGTCCATTGTCGTTAGTAAGAGACAGAAATTGTCCGTTGCCTGTGTGGACACAAAATGATATTGGGACACACCCCTTGAGCCCCTCTCGGTGTTGCAGGCCACTTGACAACAAAGCCACATCTAGAAAAGATTCACTTTGATAATGGTTTGATATTGACATTGAGCCCATCAGGCCAGGGCTGACTAGTCGCTGTCCATTGTGAATTCTCAGTGAGCACCTTAAGTCATTGGGTAAGGAATAACCTGGATAATAATAATAAAAACAATAACTTATTTATAATAATAATAATAATAATAGTTAAATAATAATAATAATTATTATATAATGTATCTAACCTTTTGACAACGCTTTCAAATTGAAAAAAATCCCAACTTATAGAAAGATTTAAGAAACTTTCTTATTATGTACAAAGTACGCCAAAACCAAATAAATTATATCCTTCTAGATATTAGTGCAGTTGCCAACAATTAAAACACTAACAGTAATGGAATATCCCTTCCACAAAACGTATTTGAAAAGAAATATTAATAAAACTAATTAATTTCTGAGTTATTTCTACACTTTAAAGATTGATAGCACGTCTAGTAACATACCAGTTCCAATACTTACGCCTGTTGCGCGATTCCATATTGCATAATTCATTAACTAATATTACTATTAGCTAAGAAGTTAAATTACCCTTCAAATTATGCTCTTCGATTCCAGCAAGTTCCTCTTCTGTCACGCCAGAATTCAGTGATGAAAGAATCTGAGGCGAAAATTCTTTCGTAAACTTTTCAATAGCACTCCAGGCTCTTCTTATATCTGCATAACATTTTTCGTATCTGCCCCACACACGGTATAATCCAGTGTAATGCTCTTTCCATGTCATTCCCGACGGGCACTCCGTTTCACACCAAACATCAAAACACCACAATTTCCATGACGAAATACCGCTTGCAATTGTGTTAAATCTACTACAAACCAAGCAACACCTTGACAAGTCATTCTTTTCTAGGAATGAGAAGATATTAGCCAACGGGACGGCTGGTAGATTCGCCAAATTGAAATTTGCTTCGCAGTCATCCAACAAATCCAAGTGAGCCGCCATATTGATCCACAGACATGACAAACAACATAGACTCGATCCCAGTCCCTCACAGCTGTGAAAACATCAAAAATTCGTGTCAAGACTGAAATCATTGGATTACTGATCGAAAAACGCTTGAATCAAGATCAAGATATGTGAGCAAGTAAGTAGAAAACAAATTCCGTTGTAGCGATCTTTCTAAGAATAGCAGTAATACTAATCATCGTTTGATCTTTGGGCTCCGATCTTTGTTTCGTGATGGTAGAACTTTGATTGTTTGATAATTCGGAAGTCACTTTCTGAATCGACCCTGTGAATCATTATTCATTTATTATCTTGCCTTTTGGTGTTTGCCGCAAAACCTTGAGTATACTCCAATGCTATCTTATTTATTTGTCCAAATCTTTCGAAAGTTTACAACAAATGATGATATTTGACTTGATTTCACAAAAATGTTCGTGAAATTCTTCCGGAACGAATAATCTTCGCCGAGTTCACAATTTTAACTTTAAGTTCGCGTTTTCATTTATAAAATTTTATAGTCGTGTGAAAGAACATGTGATAAAAGTGTTTAAGAACAAATAACCCCCTTGTAAAGCTGTTTCTCTGAACTAGTTTCAAGTTTTGTACCAAATGTATCTCATCTTCTTTAATTAAACCTGACCACAATATATTTGTGGCTGAGATGGTTCGTAGTTTGTGGCGACGCGGAGTCGCCAAGCGGTCGAAGTAGAACGTACACGTATTCCGTATTGTATTCATCGGTCGTATTCATCTAATTGCCTTGTGTCATCTGAAGCTGTTTGCGTCCTGGCAATTTCTTTCCATACCCTATTTTCTATAAATGAATTCATATCCACAAGTGGCGTCTGTCGATTTCCGGGATTTTTTTCTTGTTATTGCTGTACGTTGTGACTTGTCAGTTGTGACCCTTAATCTGTTTGTCTCTATATATTTATTGTTAGTATTATTTTATTGCTCATTTTGTTTTTCAAAACAATAGCAGGTCAGTGTGTTCAAGTTTTATCACAATCTTCTTGATTTGATTCCATTAGCCTTGGAACCGTGCAAGCTTTAGAAACCAAACTTCTAAAGCCGGAGGGAAACGCTAGTCTAAGAATAGACAATGGCACTAAGCAATATCTACAAACCCCAGACCAACAAATTCTCTCATATGGGAAGTGATGAGGATGATGAAGATGATGATAGTGAAGAGCTTGATGATGAATTTGATGATAGCTATAGCAAGAACTTTACAGCTCTCCATAGCTCCAAACCACTTATGCAACCACACAGCAAGACCAAAATCAGAAGAGTACGCTCTCGTCCCTGGTGTACTACAAAGAGTTGTTTCATGTGTTTTATGTGGGTCGCATTTTTCAGCATCTGCATCATTGGACTTGTCTTTCTCATCCTTCGTGGTATCGATGCAGTTGGTGACAGTAACAGTAACTCTGTGAAGAAAGTTCTTCCATCAGAGAGAGAAAATAGCAGATCTGAAAATGTTAAAGCCTGCGACAAGTTCTCAGTGAAAAAGGTGTGGCATGCAACATTTCCTAAGTTAATGACAGAGACACCAATCAGGCTAAATGATGTGAATGAAGATGGAATCAAAGATATAATTGTCAGTTTTGCGACAGGAGTTGATGGTTATAACGTTCCCCGATTTACATGTGATTTATATTTTAATGGAACTTTCCCATGCTTCGGGGGAGCCCTCGCACTAGATGGTAGAACAGGAAAGGAGTTGTGGAGACATTACAGTATGCATGAAGTGTATGGCTTAAACTGCAATGCTGATATTGACCAGGATGGGGTGCGGGACTGTCTATTGTCTGGCCGTGCTGGTGTGTTTGAAGCTATCACCAGTAAGACTGGTAAACTCCTCTGGAGATTTGGTTCTCAGCCTGCACGTAACACAATGATGAATCTGTACACTGCGCAGTTTGTCAGGGACTTGGACGGTGATGGTGTCTTGGACATCGTTGTGGCACATGGAGGGGATCCAATGGCGTAAGTTTTAAAATTGATTCTAAGCTCCCATGACAAAAAAAAATAAAAAATATTGTGACCAGATGTCAATCTTAATAATTTTTTTAATTTGTTTCTTTTAATTTGGTTGTTGTAGTGGACAGGTAAAACCTGGTTTAATTCATGTTTTGATATTAAACAATATTTATTAGTCATAGAAGCCCTGAAAAATGAAAGGGTATCATTTCTACTTAGGTTTGTACAGTTTTGGAGTGTCGACTGCTAGTCCTCAGTATATCGAGCATCAGCAGTACCTTTTAATTTCTACAGTTACTGTACAGTGTTTAGCCAGGCCAGAATGATAAGGCGCAGTGCCCTGTTGTTGTTTTTTTCCTGATCCTGCATACTGTCGTAATGAAAATTTGAGGCAAAAAACCCAATATTTTGAGGTTTCCACGAGGGTGCCCTGTCATTTTTTAAAGCTGGCTAGAACACTGTTGTAGTCAATTATGTTGTTTATGTATATTAAGGATGACCAATTTGCCATGAAGGAAGACAGTGCTGCAAAATTGCAGTTGAAACAAATTGTTAAAAGAAATTTTAAAAGTCCTAAAACCATGAATGCAGATGTCACTTGTTTATTTTTTAAAAGAATTGATAATTTAGATTGCAATGTTCATAAAATATGAAAGAACAAATACAACAGACTGAGCACCCTAATCTTGGTTGTTTGAGTTGTAAGTTGTTTCTCCCCTTAAGTTATTTTCTCCTTAACATAATTCTAATGACTTATGAATCACTAAGATTTTTACATTTTCTCTTGGTGATTCAAGTCATCAAAAGTCTCATTTATTACTTTTTGCTGCCAATTATGGCTAAAATCTACCATTTTAGGTTTGGGGCTCAAGTCAACTCAACTTTAAATTTTACTAAGAATACTTAAACCACAACCCCACCCCCCTCCAAGCAGGCTTGTCAAATCAATCGATCAAATTTGAATGTTGTTCACTGTTATTTTAAAGCTTGTGATTCCTTTTCAATTTTAGTGAGGCACACAGTGCCAAGCGTCTAGTTGGGAGACTTTTAATATTCTCTGGAAAGTCTGGCAAAATTCTCAGATGGGTAAAGACTCCTGACGGCAGGGAAACATATTTCTCTGTTAATCTCTACACCAAAAAGGATGGAACAGACATGGTTGTGTTTGGTACAGGCGGTGAAACACACCCTGGGGGCTTGTTTGTTATCTCACTCATAGATCTCTACCGTGGATACATTGAGAAAGCCAAGCAAATTTATGAAGACAAGTTTAAAGGTGAACATTATAGAAATCATGCTTTTTTTGTCTTTACAGCATTGTAATATTAATGAACATTCTCTTTAGTAACAGGTCATTTTGAATCCACAGTCATGTTGCTGCATTCAGTTTCAAATCAAATATTTTCAATTGCAACCTTTCCTTGCCAAAAATGTACAGAGAAGTGCATTAGTCTTTAAACTCTGTCTGTTTGTCTGTCTTTCTTTCTGTTTGTATGAGTGTTAATGTATGTACATGCTTGTAGACCTGTTTATCTGCATTTCTGTCTTTATGTATATGATTGTGTGTATTAGGTCTGTAATGTATGTCTGCAAGCTGTCTGTCTGCTTTCTAATATGTCTGTTTGTGCATATTAAAAAATTTGTCTGTTTTTGTCTACAACCATATGCCTGTCTTAGTGTTGGTCTGTTTTTAATTGGTTTGCCTGAGTGTCTGACTGCAGTCTGCTTCTCCATCTGTCTTTGAGTTTGTCTGTCAGACACAGACAGATGGACAATTTTCTCTAAAATTGTCCATTTTGTTTAGGTGCCATGGTTCCTCCGGTTTTAGTTGACATCAACAAGGATGGCACTGTTGACATTGCTATGGCAATGTTCAACACAACATTTATAGCATTTGATGGTGAATCCTACAAGGAATTGTGGCACCATACATTCCCGCAAAGTGAATCATACTCGTGAGTGTTATTTAGTAAATGATATGTTGTGGAATTATGAAGTACCAGTTGTTGAATATTTCATATTGGATTTGATAATGACGGCTGGTTCCTTGAATCCGAGGATCAGGTGATCAGATCAGGATATTGGATTTAAAGGGTTATTAAAGGTACATCAGGTGATGTTTCAGATAAACAGTCAACAAAATTAATATGTTTTTTTCTGAGTTGGTGTGAACAAGTCGGATATGATGTTCTTCTATGTTGTTTGATCAATTGATGTGTTGTAGTTAGTAATAGACTTTCACGTTTTAACTAGAGTTTTATTGATGCTTGATTTGCAAGTAACTGTTACTTTTAGGTGGTGTGTTGTTGAATTTCTTAAACTAGCTTTTAACAGATTTGAGAAATTTCCCATGCAAGGACTACAGGGGAGGGTCCAGAGGGCAGCAGCCTCCCACCCTTCTCTGGAGAATTTTACAAAACATTTGTTAGAAAAACACTGAAATTAATGCTCAAACAAAATTGGGGTCCCAGCCCTCACTTTATACACTTCTAGATCTGCCACTGCTTTTTGTTAGAGAAGAGCAATTTAGCTAATTATCTGGGCCCAGTTGCTGGAAGACACGACCCTGTGAGTTAGCGCTAACATTTAACTCATGGTTGAGTTTACCTCCTTAAAGAATGATTTTGGTTGTCATTTTTGATTTACTTAACTTGGGTTTAAATGAAGTGTTGTTCAATAATAATTTGGAAAGAGCAGATGCTTTTCTGGGTGAAGGAGTTATGTTTAAAGTTTTGGCTGACTCTTGGTTAAGTTTAACTCACCTTCAAACAACCAGGCCCTGTTCTTCTACAGTTGTAACATGGGACATATGAAAATTTGTTTCTGCAATAAATGTAGTTGACATTATAACTTATGGACTAAATACAGTTTATACTTTTATTCTATTTCAGAACACCTGCAGCAGGTCTGTTTAACAAAGATGATACTCCAGATTTTCTCATCAGATACAACTATGGGCAAGGGTTTCCTTCCTACTTTCATTCTCAGGTACATGTGATAAGCTTATCTTGCACTTACTACCATTAATAAGGATCTTCTTCTACAGTAGCCTGCAAACAAGATCATTTCTGTGAGAGTTAGGTAGGGAAACGAACCGGAAACAAGGAGAGGCCTGTTCACAAGCTACCCCATCAAATGCTATCATCGAACATTATTTTTGCGTGACTTAACATCAATTGAACTCAAATCACTGAGAAAGACACAAAAAAGAAAACAATATTTGGCTAATTTGGCTAATTTTCAATCACTGTTTTGCAGTTTTGTAGAAAAACGTAATTATAGAAGTTTTCCTTTTTGTGGCAAGTTGTTTCAGGTCATCAAACAAACCCAGGGAGGATTCATATTTTAGAAAATAGTTTGTCCGATTTTCCAAGGAATACCAACTCTTGCAGTACTAGTTGTTTTTCTGAGTGATAAGGGTAAAATTTTATGATCAGGAACCAGCAACTTGATGGATATTTATTGAACTGCTGGGATGATCAAGTCACCAGCTTCCGACATTTTGCCCCTATGAAGGCCACCAGTTATGGAGCCTCTTTCACACTGTAAGAGGGACAGTATTTTGATATATGGTTTTTCATTTGTATTATTTTGTTTGCAGGTGACAGTAATTGATGGCAAGACAGGAAAACCCATTATAAAGCCATCCTTCAAGTCTTCAGTCGCTGCCAACACCTCTCCACTCACTGTGAGCATGGAAGGGGAGGGTAATGACCTGTTTGCGTACTGGGTGGCAGATTGCATTGACCATGAGGGGGAGGGTGGGACGTTTGAGTTTGTTGAAGGAACTAACGTTCATGAGCAGAGCCGTGCGGACACCTGTCAGCTGAGATATCAGACGAAGAGCTTCAGTCGGCTGAGCATCATGAATCGCAAGACTGGTTTTCCTGGCCAGCAGATCTACCACTCAGGTGAGCTGGATTTATCATCACAATCATTATTGTCTTCATCACTGTCGTTATCATCATTATCATAATCATTACCATGATCATTGCCAGTCCATTTCTCCTCAGTGAAGAGCTAAGCTACTCACTCCTCGTTTCCAAACCATCCGGTTTGTAGCAACAATTGCTGCCTCTGTCCCTGTTTTTAAGACTTTCCCTTCATCCCTCTCTCTCTCTCTCGAGGGCAAGAGTGGTGCGGCCGAAAACCGATACGTGTAGAAAAAAGGAGTATAGCTCTATATACCTTACTTAACTTGCTTTTGCCTCAGTACATACTTTTTTATAAGAGCAAACTTTATAAGAACGCCCAGGCTGAGACTTGCCTCAAAATTAAAAACAATCTTAGGAAAATCATCCCGTAACTTGTTAATGGTATTTCTAATTGCTCTATTCCATTCTTTCCATGTTTTTCGTTTCCGGCCGAAAACGATATCAAGAACTTGAATGCTCCTTTGCTCCGATTTTGTCGCACACCGCTGGATTAAACAACAATCGCGTATTTTTAGTGCCTTTTTATTATTGCGGGAAACCAATCCACTGTTTGAAAACGTCAGGAAATAAGAAAAATTTAGACAGTTTGGGACTGAAATCGCCAAAAATTAAAAAGCCCAGCGTCAATCGAAAGTTACTGGTTCTTACAAACAAAAAACGTGCAGATTTGTAGCAACGGCCGGATCGCCCCTCTGTTTCCGAGGATCAGTATGTTGCGTCTGTTACCCCACGCACCCACCCTTCTACATCTAAAGATAAGCCAAACACCAACCTTGACTCTACCCTGACCTAAGGGAGGGAGGGTGGGGCATTTCGCAGAAGCCTGGATTGATCCCTTTTGGAAACGAGCCGTAAAATTTAATTAATTTTTTTTATTCCAGAGAAATATTGGCCCCTGGAGCACGGTAATCTTACTTCTGCATCGTCTGGCGCAAAAAGATTAAAATCAAAACGACACGACAAACCAAGAAAGAAGCGCCACCTTAAAGAAAATCGTCCCAAACGCCACATAGGCGCCCCAGATCACGGGGGTTTTCAACGCCTTATAACCACGGGAGGTATAGCCCCCTCCTTGTCTCACTCGGTCAGCAAGGAGCCTACAGACTCCATCGATATCGTGTTCAGTACGTACTGGCAGTACCCCGCCAAGGTCCGCATTGTCAAGCCGGAGGACAAGGCTTGTATTGAGCACTACCGCAAACTTGCAAAGCTTGGTGAGTACAACGCTTTGTAATGGCACAGTCAATCAAGATGACGGGAGGAATGTGTTTGAACGAATATTTATTGTTTTGTTTTCCAGAATTGTGTCGAAGGTAATTTTTGGTCAAAAAGATGAAACTTGAACGTATTCAAATCCGCAGCGAAGATCGTTTGGTTACGGTAAACCATAGCTGTTTCTAAAACAGTTTTTTTACGAAAGCCAAGAACGGTTTAACAGTTGAACTAGTTGTCGGAACCCATAAAGTGACCGGTCATTTTGCTTAATGGCGTGCATGAAGAGAAGAAATAGTTAGCCGTATTTGTTCTAATTTTTGTACCAGTTGACGCAAACCAACAAAATTATCATTCACCCTGCTCGTCTTGAAAGGTAGAACTAATTGGTGGTATTCGTTCTTAGTTTTGAACCATTATTGTTCTAAATTCACAGGACTAGATTAACACTCATTTTTTTGTCTTTAAGAGGAGAGCGCTCGGTCTTATTCGGTCAGTGTTCGAAGTAGTTCAGTGTCGAAAACCAACAAAATGACCGTTTATTTTGCTTGTTAGGAATAGAAAAGTTTGTTGTTTCATTTTTTTCTAAACTCAAAGTTGATAGTTTTCACAAATTAATACTTACCGCAGGGGATAGAAATGGTAGTTTGGGGCGTTTGCCCGTGTCCTAACCTTCTGAAACTATTTTAACTGTCCACAGGAAAGTTTAACAACAGTCAGGACATAGAAGAGAACGAGAAACTGGGGATTTACGATGCCGGGGACACAGCGGTCAATATCTGCTTGAAAAAACACGAAAAGAAACTTGCAGAGAAGGAGAAGAACCATATTTACATTAGCCAGTCAGATTTTGACTGGCACAAGATCCATTTTGGAAGCATGACTGTCTACCGATTTGAGATTTCCTGCAGTTGTGATGATGTCCCCCCTGGCTCAACATGCAGCAGGTTTCTGCCAATGAACCAACAGGGGTGGGGAGGGTATATGGGCACATTGGGAAATGGCTATTATGTTCCACGGGACTGAAGGTTAATGGAATTGAAGGAGATGATGTACATTGAGTAATTGGCCGAAGAGCAAATAGTAACAGAGAAAAACTATATTGGCTATCTGCCAAGTTGTGACAAATGGCGTCGTAGGCGCGAACTTCTAAGTAAATTGAGGGTCATATATTTCATGGAAGGTTTGAAGACTATGTATAGTGTCTGAAATCCGCTTTCCTGCACAAAAATGCAACAGTTGAAGTTATATTACATTTTATTAATGAAAACCCTGGGTTTGACTCGCACATAACTAATATATAGCGGAAGTTTTCTGTGTGATTATATGGTGAATACTAAATTAACAGCATTCGAAGTATGTCGATAGGGAAAGCTTCTGAATAGCACGAAGTGTTGAAATTCTGAATTAGTGCCGAGTAGCCAGCGTGGCGGCTGTTTATGGAGGAAAGAGCAAGTTAGCGATCTAACTAGACTCCAAGTTGGACGCGCATTTTTTTCTCTCGCCAGATCATTCTCTTTCCCCAAAAAAGCAGCCATAACGCAGGTAAAATACCGAGTATCGGGGTTGGAAGCGGACTAGTGGAATATTAGTAAGAACATTCCGTTATTTGTTAAGCCTTGCAAGGGAATATGAATACCGAGGTATTTTGACGTGAAGAATGAAACAGGAAGTAAAGGTCTTGGTCTTATTCTTGACTTGGTGGTAAACCCAGGTATATGAAATATATCGAAATTCGGATGGATATTCCGCCAAGAATATGAATCTAATATGAATATTTACAAATATATTACCCAAGCAGGAGCGCTGTAAATATGGGTGTTTATGGCTGTTAATAGGTTTTAAATCTTACAGCTGTGTTCGCATCGAGTTTATTCATATTACTAGTTCCAAAACTGGAAAAATAACTACTAGCTCAGCAAACACTAATAATTGTTTCAAATGTTTTTCGCACAACATATGACAAAGTAAACAGCTG
Source organism: Umimayanthus nakama (assembly GCA_027574985.1). Lineage (NCBI taxonomy): Eukaryota > Metazoa > Cnidaria > Anthozoa > Zoantharia > Parazoanthidae > Umimayanthus > Umimayanthus nakama. The sequence continues at coordinate 7,037 of JAOBRG010036012.1, read as the reverse complement.
TGTAAATAGATACTGAATAAACATGTATTTTCAAAACAACAGTGCCAACTGAACATCTTCTTGACGAGTCTCTTGATTGAGAGGGTGTTTCTTTGAAAGTCTAGACAAGACAGTCCAAATATATCGTAAAGACATGGGTATGGGACAAGCTCGTTTGGGATAGGCCTATAAATATGGGGGGAGGGCTTAAATCAAGGGGAGACTCATAAACGGCATGGACGATGTTTCGGGGCAAGCAGCTAGCAGGTACTGTTTGCTACTAAAACATTATGAGACCACAAACTCTAGTTATCATTCCTTGCAGCCTCCAAACTTGCAATTATATCTATAGGGAAACAAGAAAAGTTTTTTAAAAAGAAAGGGATACTTTAGATGGATCTATTTATACTGGTGTGTGTGTGTGTGTTTGTGTGTGTTGGGGGGGGGGGGGGAGAAGGGGGTGTAATAACTGGTATATAAAGATGGGCTTATGTATAGGGTGGAGGGGGAATGACGGAGGTTATATTAATGTAGTGGTACTATGTGTTAACTTCATGAACAACTGTGCCCAAGTGTAGTAGTTCATAAAGTTGTTGTTGTTGTTATTATTATTACTATTATTGTTGTTACTAATATTATCATTACTACTACCTTTATTGTTGTTATTGTTATCATCATTGTTATTATTATTATCATTATTATTGTTACTTGACTATTGTTTTCAAACTGGCCGATTGCTGGTGATGGCTGTTTGTTCCAACTTTAGTACCTCGCAAGTTGTTTTTTTCTATTTCCTTTTTTTTTGCCATCGAGTATCTGCATTACCCCGGGACTGGCCACGGACTTTGTTATTAGTTAATGTGTTTTTTTAATAAAGCCATACTTATATGTTCATATTAATTCGTTACTCTGGAGACACGAAGTGTTTTCAAAGCTTTTGCTGCAACTTTCTCGTGAAGCAAGCCAGCACTATTTCAGGACATTGCCATGTACCTACTATTACGGCTAGTTGTTTCAAGGCCACACACGCGAGACAGTGAAGCCAGGTGACCAACACATAAAGCCTGGTTTCCATGTGATTGCTCACGATCGCCGGTTCGCTGAAACTGACACTGCCAGCGATTATATGAAATCTTTTTTCAGCGATGGGGCGATTGTCAACGATTTTATGGAAACACTTTTCAACGATAGGGCGATCGTGAGCGCTCCTTCCCCTCCCCCCTTCTCCGCGGTCCCTGAGGCATATTCACTGCTGGTTGGGTGATGACACTCGTGTTGCGTAAACTGAAAACCAAGCGGGGTTATACAAATTTGAACGGAAACGATTTTTAGTAATTGATCAAACTCTTCCTCGGCCGAACAAGCAGCAAAAACAGAAAAACGACAACGTATCCCGGATAACTGAATGTGAAGGAAAGGTATCAGTACTAACAGCACGTTTGTGCGCCACATTAATTGCAATACGAGAAAAACTAACCTTATTTCACATGTTTTTTGTTTCTTTTTTTCGGGGGAGGAGGGGGAGGGGACTGACTGCCCGCGGTCTAGAGCTGGGACACATTGAAATTAGCATGGTAGGTACAACTTCTCAATCTAATCCAATAGATCTATATTACCAAGCCAATTATATATCTTTGGTGTACGAATGAAGTCTTGGATTCGTTATTGGACAATTTTTAGATTTTATTGACATTGATCCCGAAAGATATCAACAATGTTTATTCATACGCCGCCTACTGGTTCCAACACAGTTAGAAAATTTATACAAAATCTATTAACTAAAAGTTTGTGTGTAATTTCGAATCAAACTCCGATGTGGTTCGAGACAAGACCTGTTTTTGTGTTTACAAAGCATTCCGATGCCACCGCAAATACGTAGAGCGGTTGTCGGACCTCAGTCTCCACAGTATAACTGTGCCGTTGTAAAACTGTGTTTGGTGTTCGCATTACACTGCGCCAGTTTTTGTTTCAAGTATGATTGGGTTTATTGTTAATTTGAGCCAATTATGTGTTCCGTTAGATGGGTGTAGACTGGTTTTTATCGACAAGAAAAACAGCAAGCAACAGGTCCGTTAAAGCTGCAAGGTTACCTCATCAAGTTAAACATTTATCTTCAATTTGATTTTATTTAGTTTAACTAAGAATTGCAGCGGCTGCTACAATAATTTCTATTTTAAAAGCTTTCTACTTCAACTATCCAAATCTCTACGACACAACTAAGGAACGGCACCGACAACCCCAGTATAACACCAAGAAAATACGAATTGATTTAAGCCTAGTTTCCGAAGGATCGCTCACTATCGCTGGATCGCTCAAAATATTGCAAGCGATCTTCAGCGATTATATGGTAACACTTTTCAGCAATCGGGCGATCGTCAGCGATCATATGGAAACTAGGCATTAGGCAGTTTGGTGAATTCGCTTCATTTAATTCAGTTAGTTGTGAACCAGTTGTTTCTTAAACAAAATATAAACAGAGTCTCGTAACATTTAAATTGATTCTTGCATCAAAAATAGTTTCTTTAAATCATCGTTTCAAATTTATAGAGCCCTCGGACGGAATAAACTTTGAGAATTGCGTTGAGGGATCGTCCGCTGAACGGTTTTTTTTTACAAGCATCCAGTTTTGTAAACAACTCAAAATCCGGCTTCCTCCTTCTCCCAATAAGCTTTTGCAAACCTCGTGGGAATATTATGTTGCTGAAACGATTTAAACTCTTCTCTCAACTTCATTTTAAAAATATCAGCAAAACTATTAGCTGTAGTTTTCTCTTAATTATGCACCCCTTCCTATTTCTGTCCATAAAGCAACAATAACTCGCATTTACAACATCAAATTTGAAGCAAATCCGATAACTAAATTGATAAGATTCATACTCGCATGGAGCAATATCCCCTTTGCCAAAACAGATACTTCAAAAACCAATTGAACATTTAAAAAGGATCAAAATCCACTTAGTGGAAACCAGTAAAATTTCGTAAAAATTGCTTGCTTTTTTGCCCTTCTTATCTTCGTTTTATCATCCCAGAAAGAACATACGGGAATTGAACATTTTAAAAAGAAGTTGTTTCCCGCCAGAACCGCACGCCCATCGACAGTTATAGACAAAGGTAAGCTCACTGAACATGCTGTGCTAGTTAACCGTTGCAAAAACTTTAATTGCCAGACGAACATACTATCATTGGATAAAGCACAATTCTGTGCAAGTCTTAGGACTCCAGACAACATATTGCTGCAAAAAAATGTGCAAATGCTTTCTTTTCTTGCCAAAGTCAACAACCTCACACCTTTGTTATGAACCGTTTAATCATTTTAGGGCAGACTTTTGCATTCAATTGTAAATCTATCTATTCATTTTCACCATTATTACTAGTATATTATTATCATTATTGCTATACTACTCTTGATAACTAGAACACGGGAATCTTATTCCTGGGTGTTACTTCTAGATCATCGTCAAGAGTCAGTAGGGCCTGTATGGTGGAAAAAGAACGAAGTTAATCCTGAGTTAGTTTAGAAGGCGCAAACTTTTTTATCTTGAACTAGTTCGGGGGTCTTCTGAACAGCGAGTATGATCTACACCATCGGCAATGTCTCAACACTGCCAATGAGCTACTGCTAAACCTGGAGTGCATCAGATACAACAGAGAGAGGATTTCAAAACATAGAGTTTGTCTAGGTTTGCCAAACCACTGTTTCAATGGAGTCGTCCTCTAACAACTCTGAGAACGGAAGATCCCACAGAATACAAACACAATGTTAAGGTCATTCATTCCCCCGTTTTGCAGTGCGATTTTTGAGAGATTTCAATGTTCCTTGACAAGTGTTATACAGTTAAACTAAAAATTGATAAAAGTTAATCGAAAAGATTAAAGTTTGCTCCACTCGGAAAATGAGCACAAAATGTCCATTTCACAATATCTCCTAAACAAGCGTGGTGACCCCCTAGTTTTTTCCTATTAAGGTATGACCATACAACTCAATGTTCAGAAAAAGGTAAAAAATTCTGAGTGCTAGAAAATACGATAAAATTGAAAAGTGTTGGCGTGAATTGATTGCTTCTCTGGATTTGGTAACCAAAGCAACACGTTTCACTTGAAAGAAACTCTGAAACCATAATTTTTTTTTGCATAAACACCCAAAGCAAGTGTTCTCAATATTCAGGATTGTTTACTACTTCCCTTTCTATGTTTCCAGATTTCGGAACATTTGATTTGGCATTCCAAAGGATGTTAGTACAGTTACGCTGAGCACACTACTTTTACTAACGAAAATATAGCCCCAGAGGGGTGAATTCTTAAAGTAGCTTGGGGACCTCCCTTTTTTATTTCTTTTTCGGGGTTTACATATATAGAATTACTAGTGGATAAAGTTTTACCACAATCTGAGTGCAGGATTTTTATGGTTAGAATGACCTTAAGTTACCAAAAACCTTACTGACCATCCGTAAAGGAACCTACACTAGCATATTGTTAAAAATATCAGTTATTGTAACTGTTCAAGAAGCAATGGAAATTTTGTTCTCAGAATGGAGTTTCACTGATTGAATGAGCGTAGTTAGAAGAGGGAGACTGGTTAGAAAAGTCGGCGAGCTTCAAAGAGCAAAACAACAGAGCCAGCACAGCAGTCACGTGACCCTGACCGTGTACAGACAAGATCACCATGGCGTACGCTACGTGAGTGAAATGAAGATCTGGGCCCGGTTGTTCAAAGCCCGATTTGTGCTAATCCTGGGTTATAGGTTTTGTTGAGAGTTAATCCAGGATTAGTACTAATCGGGCTTTGAACAATATAATCGGGCCCTGATGGATGGAAAGTCAGCTGATTTGACCTTCATCTTGCAAGAAAGGACATCAAGTAACAAAGGACAGAGCACCAAACAGAAGCAAGAATCAAAACAGTGTAAGATAACATAATTAATGACTGCTTCAGGTCGAATCTTCAAGATTCTCCCTTTTTTTTCTCATACGCTATCTGAAGACTCACCAAAAATGAAAAGAACATCGCACACGCCGACAGGAAGTGCCACACGTCATGGTCGTCATAGAAACCCAACATGATGCAAGACTTGTTACCTTCACGGGATTGAGCCGGGGTTTTCTGAGCAGGACAACAAAACAAGTTAGAGGAAATACAATTACTGCTGGTATACTGTATTTCCTCTTTTAACCTCCCACCCCGGGCCGCTTGTTCTAAGTGGGTTAAAAATTAATCTAGAACCAGGTTCAGTCTTTGTTTCTAAAGTGTTGTTGAAGCACCCTCCAAGGAACCCCAATCATGCAAACCCGAAAGGACAGCCCGTATCAATCTAGTTATAAAATTGGCTTTCTTAAGCTTGGCAAGGGAAATGAATCACAAAAAAATTTACAGTTAGATTTTCATAATACTATTATACGTTTCCGTTTCTTAATGGTTATTACACCAGATATTTATAAATTATTATTAGAATATTATACAACTTATTGTTGTCATTATTATTATTATTATCAATATTATCAATAACAATAGTAATATTAAAACCTAGTAAACAATTAGTGCTTATCATGTCTACAGCCACAGGTTGTCACGCGGCACTCGTATTAGTTATGGTTGAAAAATACACCATTGAAAAATCCATCCAAAATCCCTTTGATCAATCACTTCATTTTCAACAATTTATGACTTTGTGTTCTGGCCAGGATCATATATTAAGAAATTTCCTTAAGGGTCAAAAAGTTGCAATCCAAGTTTAATTACCGCATCAAATGGTACTATTTGCTGCTTGACGATATAAAACGATTATCACTCGAGCAATGTTTGTTTATAGATACTTCAATAAACTAAGCAACTTTTAATTAAATCTTCTTGTCAATAAGCGTTGAACATGCATAGTGGTTTAAAAGGAGCCTCTTAAAATCCGATAGGAACGTACAAGAGCAAACAGATGAGAGTTTTAATTTTCGTCAACTTTCCCTCTTGTTTGATCAAGGCCTTACGAGACAACTTTTCCTGGTTCCAGTCCCCCCGAGCGAGTACTACGTCGTACCTGCCAGGTGGTGAGTCTTTGCATGAAGAACACGAGCGCCGCTACCCAGAATGCAAGAGTTAGGAACACCAGCACGGACGGCAAGGTTTGGATGCGTTCTTTGTTCCTCAACTGGTTACACAAGAGAACAGTGCGTTTATACTAAATACTGAAACTGAATCTGATTAAATTTTAAACTTGTTCGACTTAAATTTGTTGGTAATGTAGCATGTTGCTTTGTTTTTTACAGGTTCTGAAAATTACATTCTCATATCGTAACGATAAAGTAATTTGTTTATACGGAATTTATACCAGCCTGTGTCAGTGTGAATTGTTTTTACAATCATGATTACTTGAAACCTGTTTTATGAACAGTGTGAACGCGTTCTTTGTTAGAGGCCTGGGCCCTCGCACCAAAACAAGTTAGGAGTTGTAACTACCCTAACAAGAGAATCTCTGCTGTATTTTTCAAGATTCAGAAGAAGTTCAAACATTGAAAGTTAAACATACTGCAGAGGTCAGATACATTACGGTCACTGAACCCCCTCTCAAAATAACTTTCTAATAAGCGTGCCTTTCAAACGCTCAAAATATAAGCACATAGACAGAATAGTAATCAAAAAATACTGTCACTTTAAGTATGAATTTGAGTAAAAAACTGACCTCACATTCTCAGTCAAGAACTAACCCTTCATAACAACACAGAAGCCAACACAGAGCAAACCATTTACCTAACTCCACCTCATGTCATCAGTCAAGGAGAACTACCCGTCATTAGAACATAGAAGCCAACAGAGAGCAACCCGTTTATCTCACTTCACTTCATGTCATCAGTCAAGGAGAACTACCCTTCATAATAACATAGAAGCCAACAGAGAGCAACCTGTTTATCTCACTTCACCTCATGTCATCAGTCAAGGAGAACTACCCGTCGTTATAACATAGAAGCCAACAGAGAGCAACCCGTTTATCTCACTTCACTTCATGTCATCAGTCAAGGAGAACTACCCTTCATAATAACATAGAAGTCAACAGAGAGCAACCTGTTTATCT